>CAOJBK011985752.1:0-15462 GCA_948294925.1 Codiaeum variegatum
CAAAATATGTTAAAAATAGAATTGAACAAATAAAAGATTTTATAGAAAAAGAAATTTGTGATGATCTTCCTAATGCCTTTTGGAATAGAAAGAAAGAAGCATATGGTTGATCTGCTTTATGAAAATGAATTTTCTAAAAAAATAATCCCAACTAAAGCCCAAAGTATACAAATGAACTCTGAGATGAGGTCCTATTGTGAAAAAGAGATCCAAGATCTGGACTCAAAAGGCCTCATCAGTAAAACTAGAAGCTCGTAGTCTTGTGCAGCATTTTATGTAAATAAAGCTTCTGAAATTGAAAGAAGAGCTCCTAGATTAGTTATAAATTATAAACCCCTTAATAAAACTTTAAAATGGATCATATATCCAATACCAAATAAAAAAGTCTTATTAAACGAACTTAGTAAAGCTTATATCTTTTCAAATTTTGATATGAAATCTGGCTTCTGGCAGATCCAAATCAAACCAGAAGATAGATATAAAACAGCTTTCACCGTTCCATTTGGACAATACCAATGGAATGTGATGCCCTTTGAACTTAAAAATGCACCTTCTGAGTTCCAAAGGATTATGAATGATATATTTAACCCATTTAGAAAATTTTGTATTGTTTACATTGATGATATCCTTATTTTTTCACATACTATAGAAGAACATTTTAAACATCTAAAGACATTCCTTGTGATTACTAAACATAATGGTTTAGTAGTTTCAAAATCTAAAATTTCAATATTTCAAACTAAAATCAGGTTCCTTGGCCTTCATATCATGCTAGGGACTATTACACCAATTGATAGAGTTTTAAATTTTACAAATAAATTCCCAAATAAAATATTAGACAAAAATCAACTTCAAAGGTTTTTAGGAAGTCTAAATTATGTTATAGATTTCTATCCAAATCTAAATAGAAAATTAAAACCCCTACATGATAGGTTAAAAAAGAATCCTCCTCAACGGTCTGAAACTCATACAGTCTTAGTTAAATCAATTAAATCTTTAGTCAAGGAAATTCCTTGTCTACATATAGTTGACGCTTCTTTCCCTAAAATAGTTGAAACAGATGCCTCAGATTTTGGATATGGGAGAATTTTAAAACAACTTCAAAATGGAAAAGAAGCTATCATTCAATATACATCAGGACATTGGAATCCAACACAAAGCAAATATAGTACTGTTAAAAAAGAAATTTTAAGCATTATTTTATGTATTACTAAATTCCAATCTGATTTATTAAATCAAAAGTTTTTACTTCATATTGATTGTAAATCTGCCAAGGAATTTTTACAAAAGGATGTTAAAAACCTGGCAGCAAAACATATTTTTGCCAGATGGTAAGCCATATTATCTATATTTGATTTTGATATTGAGTATATAAAGGGAGATACAAATAGCATTCCAGATTTCCTAACCAGAGAATACCTCCAAAGCAAAAACAATGCCAAGAAAATCGAAAGATAAAGAAAATGGCTCTAAAGCCCCTTAAGCCTCTAAAAGCCCACCTAAAAGCCCAAAAACCCAAAAATCCTCTTCTAAAGAAGAAAGGATCCATATAACCTCTTTACAACCTATTAAATCCTGGGCTGATATTGCGGATGAAGAAGATGCTAAACAGGCCCAAATAAAACTCTGGATCGAAGAACTCAACAAAGATCCTATGATAAAGGAAGCAATTCAGTCAAAGCTTACTGAGTCTCCAGCTCAGCCAAGTAAAGCTCTAATCCCTTTTAAAAAACTAGAGATAGGAGAATCTTCCTCCTCAAAAATCCTATCTCAATCTCTTAAAAATCTAGAGATAAGTTTTTCAAAACCCTTGTCTCAAAATAAAGATTTTAAAGCCTCCAAGATTGACAGATCAAAATGATTTTTCAAACCTTTTTCTAAAAAGATTGTTGATTTGGAAGAAGGCTTCCCTAATAAGGAGCCTTTTGAAACATCTAAAGCTCTCTTCCCTCTAGGATGGTTCACAATCCCCCTTGATTTAAATAAAAACCATGACTACTATATGGTCATCCTTGAAGTTACCGAATCAGTAAAGATAAAACACAATTATATTTCTGATAAAACCAACCTCGCCTATTCTTCATGCCAAATAAAGAAAGTTATACACCATTCTCAATGGGGTGCCCCCCTTCATAAAGTTCAAACATTTAAAGTTGAATTCCATCACCGTTTAAATTTTTGCCCATTATTTTCCTATTGGGATTATGTTCAAGCCTGGTATAATGCTTTCTATAACCAAAATCGATTTTTCATCCATTCCTAGTTATACTATTTTGATATTACTATAAACACAACCCTTCTCCCTTATTGGTTCATAAACTGGTGGAATAATTTTGGGTCATCTCCAGAAATACTCCCGCCATATATTTCTAAACTATATGAATTTTTTAAAGTCAATTTTAAAGCACAAAATACATATGATAAACGCTAGCCCACATTACTATACTTTTGTACAAAGTTCTATATCACTTGGGTTTATCAATGGTTCTTTGACTATGAATCCGTTGCAAATTTTCCTTGCAACTTCCTAGTTAGAAAATAAAAGATAAAATGGTGGAGTTCTTTTATAAACAAAACTACTAAAATGGATATTCAAATATATATCACTAAAATAGCCCATGGCCCATCACCTAAACAAACCCTTTTCCAATCTAAAAAAGCCCAAGCCCAAGCTAGATTAGTTGATGCTAAAACATAAGAAGAATATCTGGCCATAATGCAAGAAATGGTGGAATCAAAATCCACAGCTGATGACCAGAGAATAGCCACCTCTTCTAAATCATCCTCCAATAAAGCCCTACACAGAAAAAAGAAAATTGAATCATCATTATCATCATCATCATCTTCATCATCATCCTCATCTTATGAGTCTGAATCATCCTCTGATACAGACTATGCTTAGGATAATGAAGAAGACTGTATTTGTATACTTCCACCTATAAAAGATAAAAAGAAGAAAGAGAAAAAGATAAAAGATAAAAAAATAAAAGATAAAAAAAGAAAAATATAAAAATAAAAATAAAAATAAAAAGAAAGAAAAATTCCACTAACTAATCCATCTGATTGGTTAGGCAAAAATTAGGGAAATAAAACAAAATTATAATTAAAGCTGTAAAGGACAAAAGCAATCACGTAAAGTCTGTCATCTGAATGTCACATGGGCCAACCCATGTTAAGTTATTAAAAATGTCCGTCATGAAAAGACACATGGGCCAACCCATGTGATATTACTCTACACAGTATAGGAATCCCTCTTTAAAGATCGTGGGCCAGCCCACGTGAAGAAGAATAAAGTTGTTCCCTACCGACACTAAAGACAAGTACAAATAAGTAATTTGTATAGCCCTCCTCTTCCTATATAAGGAGACTTAGTCCATTTGTATAGATCATCTTTTATATATATATAATCTTAAATATAGTAAAATGATTTTAAATCGTAAACATAAAACCAATTTTAACAATATAAATCACAAATTAAAATAGTAATGATTATTTTAACATTAGACTTGATTGGTTTGCACAGGTTAAACAGACATGCATGGCCCCCTGCAAACCAAATCCACTTGTGCAAATGCTAAAATCTAACCCAAAGAGATGCACGGCCAAATAACTTCTGCACGGCCAAAATAGTGTTTTGCACAGCCCATGCAGAAGCTGAACTTCAAGGCAAAGAGGCGCACGGGCAAAAGGCCATTTTGCACGACCCATACATATGCCTTGGCATTTGAATTTCTTCAAAAACCGCTCTGTTGTTCTCATTCGCTTAGGAATCTCGTTCTTTGCTTTAAAAACTTTAAATGTGCACATATTCCTATATATGACTGAAAACACTTAAAAAATGGATTAAACGCAATTTTTAGTAATAAATAACATATAAAATTACACACATAATAGAAGTCCAAGATCGTACCTAATTAGGAGCTACGGGAATCTGAGGATCATCATGTATCTTCGGATCATCACAACGCAGTTCATCTCTCAGGTGTAAATAATTAAACTCATCCGTAGCAATCTCCTCAAGTTCATCGCCCTCGAAAATCTCCGCCACAGTTCTTTCTAAAACTAAATCTTCAATCTCAATAAGTATATCAGGCAAACAAACACCAAAATCATGATCGGCTTCCACTGTCACCTTCGCGACCTTTCTTCGTTTCCTTCTCGCCATGAGCACCCGCGTAGGAATGTCTATTGTGCGCCAAGAGAAAAAGCTAGAGAGGTAAAATGAAGAGAACTTTATGAATTAAAATTTTGATGCATATTTATTTTAGTATAAACATTTTTCTCATAAAAATTATTAAATACATCTCATCAAATTGTAAGAACTTAATAAGAAAATTACTAAAAACTAATTAAATAATTTTACAATTAAATCTATAATTTTAGAAAAACACAAAAATATAATTTGGTATTGTGGAAAGTATATTAAAAAGTTTTCTGAAAGTCTTATGTGAAATTATTCCATGTCTAAGATTTGAATAAATTTTTTACTTTTAAGTGTATCAAAATTTTAATTCTTTATTTTTTTTAACAATATTTATGATGTAAAATCATCTTTAGATTTAAAAAAATAAACATAAGAAACTCAACTAAATCATGAATACTAAAAAAAATAAGATTATCAAGAAGAAGAATATTAAAAATAAAATAAATTAGTGTTATTTTAATTTAAATAATTTAATTAATTAATTAATAATTTTTACAAATGTTAAAATAAGTTTAATTAATTGTAAGTATCACAATAAAAAAAAATAAAATATATAAGCTATGTTTTTCTTTTTTTTTTATTATCTCCTCTTTTTCTTTTTTCTTTTTTGTTTTTGCGTCCTCAGTCACTCCACTCAAAATTTATCTCATCCTGCCATTTGTCTCGGTCCATAATATGATGTAAACATAAGTGTATGACATTAACAAATCCTTGAAAAAGATTTGGTACACCTGACAAAAGTAAGTTTTTTCCCCTTGTAATTAAAGATTTGCAAAATATGAAAAATTTAACTGCTGATGTGGCTACGTTTTATTCCTTGGATTTTTTTTTAAATTATATTTCATCTAATTCTTACTTTTCACCAATTAAAATTTAACTAGGTAACTTAGAAAAATGTCTTTAATTTGACATTTCATTTTTTAAGCAATTTGACATTTCATTGATGTAATCATCTTTAATACTGTAGAATTTTATATTCAAGCAAAATTAAAATTACTGAAAATTGGAAAGAAAAATTTTCAATTAGGTGGATGATAATTTTTAATAACATGATCAACAAAGAGAGTACAACCATAATAATAATAATAATAATAATATACAGTAAATAATAAGAAGCAGACAGAAATTGTTCCTCTCATCAAGAGGTTTCCATGGAGTTGAAGTAACGCCTTAAACATGGTTTATATCACAATTATTGAATGGTTTTATTTTACAAATAGTTAAAATAATTACTATAAATTTATTTCTAATGAAATTTGGTAAGTATTTAAATTTAATATAGTTAAGGTGAGGAAAATTTCAAAAAAAAAATTCAAAAGTCAAAAATCATACTACTATAATTTAATAGAAACAAAGTATTTAATAAATTATCTTCTCCAAAAAAATTAAAAATAGAATTAAAGGAGAGGGGAGAGTGTTATTTTCTTGGTTGATACAATTAAATTTGTTGTTGTTTCCTATGTAATTTCTGGGTGTTGCCATTAAATATTTTTTGGTGCTTATAGCTATCAATTTCTTTTAAATGCACTGTTGGGTATTTAAATTAGGTTTAGATGTTTTAGTTACTTTTATTTAGTTGAACATTTAGTGGGATGTATTCAATTAGAAAAATTAATGATTTTTATAGACTTTAAAAGTCATTAAAAGTTATAGTGTATTCAATCAAAATTTTTAAAAATATATATTGAATAATGACCTTTAAAGATTTTTTAAAAGTCATTAAAAATTATGAAGTATTCAATTATAATTTTTATAGAGACATTAAAAGTTAATAGATATTCAAAAAATCATCCAGTTTTATAAGTGAATGACTTTTAATGATTTTTTCTCAAATATATGTATAAAAAAAGTCTGCAATTTTTCTTTTTTATTTTCTCAAAATTTCTAATGACTCTTTCATAAATTCTATAAAAATTATTAAAAATTCAACTTTTTAAAAGTCATTTATTTAAAAAGTATTTAAGTGTTTTCTAATAAATTTTTAGGTGGTGTTATTTAAATTTTTTATTTTTAGAGTAAGCTTTTAATAAAAGCAATTGAATTTTTTTTTTTTTTCATGTGGTATATTACTACTCTCAATTCAAAAGACTTTAAAACATAGACCCCTCTCTTTCTCTTCCACAATGAATGAAATGAAATGCTTTTGCTGCAAATATTTCTAATTGTAAATACATCATTGTTATTTTTCCAATTCATTAATTCATTTCCTGGCCTTAATTTATAATATGGTCCTTCTCCTTCTTCAATTCAATTCAATTCTCACTCTCTCTTTCACCCTCCTCCACCATAATTAAATTAAGCTTTAAAGCCGATAAACCATCTCTCTCTCTCTCTTCTTCCTTTTTGTATATATAAATGGCCTTACATGTTCTTCAAACTCACCAACAACACCACTCAGACCAACTTCATTTTAATGGTGTTTCAAGTGTTGGTGTTGCTTCAAGCTTAACCAAAACTCTCCCCCCTAATACTTTTAATCTCTCTATTGATTTAGAAGAACCTTCTCCTCTCCCTTTTGGTTGCCAAAAGTTCCTTAATATTAAGGTAAGCTCACTTAATTTTTAATGTTTTTCTTCTATTTTTATTCTTTTACTGGGAGGCCAAACAGGTCGAAATCACGTTGTGGGCTAACTTTTCTTTTTAACAACTTTGACCAAATTATGGTCATAATTTGAGACTTATTATATATAATTAAGTAATAGGAGGACTAATTGAGGTGTGAATTTTGTGTTTTTGTAGACAGGTGAAATATACTACAAGAAGAACACCAAAAACATGAGTCGAAGAAATGGAAACGGACAAAAGCTTGACTTGAAGCTGAATTTATCACCACCAAGAGCTAATCCAAGAGTTGAATCGCCAGCGCGATCAGCAACAGTATCTCCAACATCACCGCCAAGTTCATGTGTATCTTCAGAAAATCAAGAAGATAACACTGTGAGATACACTAACAGTCCTGAAGCTACTTCAATGGTGCTTGTGGGTTGTCCTAGGTGTTTGATGTATGTTATGCTCTCTGAAAATGATCCAAAGTGTCCCAAATGCAAGAGCACTGTGTTGCTTGATTTTCTTCAGGACAACACTGTGCAAACAAGGAACAATTAAACAACATAATGAGACTTTCTTCTAGTTCTGATTTTCTCTGCAACTATTAGGACTAGTAGACTATTTTATATATTATATGATCATCAAGTAGTGCTACTTGGGCTCCATTTTTTTATAATTTAGCTAGTCAGGAAAATAATATTCGGAGCCTGAATAGCACTATTTTTAATTTTATTGAATTTTTATTTTCTTTTTTGGTCTTAGTTTAGTAATAGAGCAAAGAATATATATGGGCTATGGCCTGAAGAAGAACAAGTAGTAGAAGTGTCTGTTTTTTTTCCCTTTTCTAATTTCTGTGTTCAGCTTGACCTGATTAGTTGCAGCAGGCAAAATTTTCCTATGAATGTTAGGTATTTTATAATTTTATTTTAGCCTTTTTTTCTCTTTGTTTCATTGAATTTTATTTTTTGTAAGTTTTTATTTTCTTTTTCTATATATTTTCCAATCAGAGCATGACACGTGTGACATTACTTAATCCTGACCCAATTGTCCATGTCAGCCGAAATAAGGGAATATGAATAATCAGTTAAATTTCACGTGGTAAATCTTCAACAGTAAATAGATATCCTTTTTGAACTTGAACGCAAGCAGATTTAGAACATGGCAGTGAGATGACTACTCAGGGCCCCACTCAGTCTTCACACATAACTCTTATTTTTTATAAGAAAATAAATAATTGTAACTGTTAAAAATATGATATTTGTGTGCAAAATCATTAGCTGTAGATTAAAGATATGGTGTGTCTGTGAAATCATTAGCTATAGATATGATTAGGATGTTAATTCTAGACTTAAAAGTAGATTAATTTTCTTATATAGTATTAATTTTTTTATATAAATTTAGTGTATTCTTTCTTCATAATATATACAAAATTATTTCTTCACATGGTGTCCTTATTCCTCTCTAAATACTTTCATTTTTGGATTATTTCTTCTACCATGGTGTGTAGAAGTTCCTTTTTTGTCGCTGCGTTTCTGTCTCTGTTCAGCAAACGAAGAGGTTCGAAGTTTGGTGACTGATGTGCAGGGTAGTCAGTTCACACCTCTTGCCTAGAGAGTGTCACACGCCGTCAGAAGTTTCCGCCTCTTTTTCAACTTCTGACGTCGACTCTAGTGTCCCGACGTCCCTATGCAGATACTTTTTAGGTTAGTTGGCTTTATTACATATGTTTCTTTTTTTCTCCTCTTCCAACACTGTATTTTTGGAGGTACTGCAATTGTTTAACTTTCTAGTTCTATTTGTTTTGGATTTTGGGCAACTTCAAGCTTTGTGAGTTGTTTGAGCATCCATGGTTGAGATTGAAGGAAATATGACGTCTAAGATTTTTGAAGTAACTGCATCTGAGTATACTAAGTTTCTCGAATATCAAAAAGCATTAAAATATTCATCTCATCGTAGAGCTACTATTGCTAAACCAGGTAAAACTAATACACCCTTTTTGAATTCAAAATGGGTTATTGATTCTGGTGCGTCAATTCATATGATAGGTAATCCTGACCTTTTGTCCTCTTGCCGATCACATAATTCTCCTTCTAGTGTCACAATGGCAAATGGCTCTAGTACTAGTGTTTTAGTTCTAGTTCTGTTAAAATAACACCATTGTTTCTCTTATTATCTGTTCTTTGACTACCAAAATTCACATTCAATTTAATTTCTATAAGTAAAATTATTCGAGCTTTAAATTGTTGTGTCATATTTGAGCCTGATTATTGTATCTTTCAAGATCGGGTGACGGGACAGATAATCAGTAAAGGGCGTGAATTTGGAGGTCTCTGTATTCTGGATATACCATTATCAATAGCCCTTGCTTGTTCATGCTTGTTCAGGTGTGGTTACTCCTTTTGATGCACACTGTAAGTTAGATTATTCATCCCTCACTTCATTAAAAAAATTGTGCCCTCAATTTCATGATTTATCTTCCTTATAATGTGAGTCATGTCAATTTACTAAACATCATAGGTTACCATCTCTTCCACAGCTCAATAAAAAAGGTAGTTTTCCTTTTGAATTAGTTCATTCAAACATTTGAGATCCATGTCCTATTGTGTCCAAACCTGGTTTTAAATACTTCATTACATTTATTGATGATTTTTCTAGGATTACTTGGATTTACTTTATAAAAAATCGTCATGAGCTGTTCTCTCACTTTAAAGCTTTTTGTGCTGAAGTAAAAACATAGTTTAATACTTCTTTACATTCACTGAGGAGTAATAATACAAAAGAATACTTCTCTAAAGCCTTTCAAAAATACATGCTTTAGAATTACATCTTGCAACAATCATCTTGTGTTGATACACCTTCTCAAAACAGTGTAGCTAAAAGGAAAAACAAACACCTCGTCGAAATATCTCGAGCACTTCTATTTCAAAAAAAGTCCCTAAGCAATTTTGGGCATATGTTGTTTCTACGGCTTACTTTCTTATCAATCGAATGCCTTCCTCCATCCTCAATGATGAGCCTCCTTATAGTGTCTTATTTCCTAATAAACCATTATTTCTTATTGAACCACATATATTTGGTAGTACTTGTTTTGTACATGATATTCATCCTCATATAACAAAATTGGACCTTAAAACTTCCAAATGTATTTTTCTAGGATATTATTGTGTACAAAAGGGGTAATGTTGTTTCTGTCTTAGTTTTAATAGGTACCTAGTGTTATTTGATGTTACATTTCAGGAACATATTTGATAATTGACAAATTATGCGTTATTGTACCCCATTTTCTTGACCATTTTGTGCATTAAATTGAATTTGATATGTTTGTTCTAAGTGTTTTAAGTCATTTCCAAGAAATAAATTGAAATCCAAGGTTAGGAGGAATTATTTCAAAGTCCAGGCTCGAAAGATGAAGAAAATGTGAGAAACAGAGGAAAAAGGTAGACAGCGGCCGTTTGCATGGCCCGTGTCAAGGATAACACTTGGTCGTGGGAGATTTCCAGACATAGAAGAGGTTGTAGCTCCCCATAGGAGCTGCCACAACCCACGACAGGGACCGTGGGAGCTTACTGCCTCCCCCATCCCATAGATGATGGCTATCATGGCCAGTGGCAAGGCCCGTGGCAACCACCAGATTGCCCATGGCAGCCAACAGAAGAGTGGGGAAGAGAAGCAGTAGCTTCCCACGGCCCTTGGCGGGGATCGTGGGAGCTTTCTGCCCCTTGACCCCAACAATTTCAGTCACACAGGCCATGGGAGTCGCCCGTGCCAACCTTCGAGAGCCTATTTTTTTAGCAAAAATTTAAGGAAACAGAGTCCCATATGACTCTAAGAATAAAAAGGCATAGGAAACTAGACAGAAGAAAGGCTAGAGTAGATTCAGAGAGATAGAAAATAGATTAAGGAAGGATTCTAAAGGAGATTTTACAGATCATCACTGAATTAGAGCTGTAAAAAGGAAGATTTGAGTGGAAATTCCATTAAGTTATCATGAACTTTATGGATTTCTACAATTTCTTAACCTTCTCTTATTCTTTTGATTTGATTATGAACTAAACTTTGTTATCTGCCTAGATTAGACGAGTGTTACTTGATTGTATGGATTAATCAATGTTTATTCAATGAATCTTTTGATTTCTCATTAAGTTTATCTTTAGATTTATTTTTCTGAAAATCAATTGCAATTACTAGTGTGTTTTTTATTTATGTTGTTTATACTTTACTAGAGATAGAGAGTTTAAACCTAGAATACTCAAAAGTTTAATAGGATTATTGTATCTACTAGAGATAGATTTACAAACTCCTTGGGTTCACATATTTTTCATTAGATCTTCATGCTTTTTCTAATTGAATAAGATTAAGAAGAGATTCCTTCTTATTACTTAGGAATTATGGATTTAATTGCTTGAGAAAGATTTAAACCTAGAATTGATGAAAAACCCACTTGATGATTGATTAATATATTCGTTGGCTTGTTGATTTGCCATGCAATTTGAGTAATACGAGTCAAAATCTAGGTAAATGTTTTAAATCCAATTTAGTTTCTAGATTTGATTTGCAAACTTTCTCTGAATTTTGTTGAGTTTTTGTTAGTAAAATTTTCTAGTTCATAAATCCCACAATTATTGTTAGCTAGGCAATAGAATAGGAGACTGAGTTGGTGTTTGATTGAACAAACCACAAATAAATTCTCTTGGGAAAATGATACCGGGACTTATCGATTTTTATTACTTGATACGACCCCATGCACTTGCAGGTGTTAAAGCTAAGATAATATTATATATACAACAGCAAAAGCTAGCTTAAAAAATTCATCAATATTCGTTTTTATTCCTAGTCTCCTATTTATCCAAGTCAAGAGGAGGAGAATGATGATCTATTAGTCTATAATGTCTCTAGTTCAGCTTCTGAAACACTACCAGCTCCACCACCCCCAAAGCCTCCAATTCGATAGGTACACTCCAGAAGACAAGAACTTTCAAAGACATATCCTGCGTCGATTTCCTCTTCGCCATCAGATTCACCTTTGGATAATACTAATTCAGACTCAGATGATCTTGAGCTTCCCATTGCTCATCGTAAAGGTAAACGTCAATGTACATATCCTACTTCTTCTTTTCTTTTATATGATGTATTGTCTCCTTCTTCTTATTCTTTTGTTGCGTCTCTTAATTCAAAATTTATTCCAAAAACTCTTCATGAAGAATCGTCCCATCCAAGTTGGTGTGCTACAATGATAGATGAGATGAATGATTTAGACATTAATGGTACTTGAGATTTAGTAGATTTACCTGCAGGAAAGAAGGCTATTGGATGTAAATAGGTTTTCATAGTGAAAGTTAATCCCTATGTCTTTGTAGCTAGATTGAAGGCTCGACTTGTTGCAAAAGGCTATGCTCAGACTTATAGAATTGATTACTCTGACACTTTTTCTCACGTTGCTAAACTTACTTCTATCAAATTATTCATATCAATGGAAGCTACCTATGACTGGCCTTTGCATCAGTTAGACATAAAAAAAATGCATTTCTTCATGGTAATCTTCAAGAAGAGGTATATATGGAGCAACCATTGGGTTTTGTTGCTCAGGAGGAGTATGGAAAGGTTTGCCATCTTCAAAAATCATTATATGGCTTGAAACAGAGTCCTCAGGCCTGGTTTGGAAACTTTAGTTAGGCTATTGAAGAGTTTGGCATGAAAAAGAGTAAGTCAAACCATTATGTCTTTTACAAACAGTCTACTGTTGGGATTATTTCATTAGTTGTTTATGTCGATAATATTGTCATTACTGGTAATAAAATTGAAGGTATTTCATCTCTTAAATATTTTCTTCATAATCAGTTTCATACAAAAGATTTAGGAGTACTGAAATATTTCTTGGGTGTTGAGGTGATGAGGAATAAGAAAGGTATCTTTTTATCTCAAATGAAGTATATTCTTAACTTATTATCTGAGGCAAGAAAATTGGGGGCTAAGCCATGTAGCACTCCAATGGCTCCTAACTTACAGCTCACAAAAGATGGCGAGTTATTTGAAGATCTTGAGAGATACAAAAGATTGGTTGGGAAGCTGAGTTACCCCACTGTAACTCGTCCAGATATTGCCTATTTAGTTAGTGTTGTAAGTCAATATATGTCATCTCTAACAGTTGATCACTGGAGAGCTGTGGAGCAAATTTTATGCTATTTGAAAAGTGCACCCGGACGAAGAATCATGTTTGGAAACCATGGTCATACTAGGATTGAATGATATTCAGATGCTGATTGGGCGGGGCCAAAGGAAGATAGGAGATCTACGTCAGGCTACTATGTTTTTGTTGGTGGAAATTTGGTCTGGTGGAAGAGCAAGAAGCAGAATGTTGTCTCACTGTCAAGTGCAGAATCAGAATATAGGGTTGTGGCCAAGTCCGCATGTGAAATAATATGGATATATCATCTTCTCACTGAACTGGCTCTCAAGGTCTCAATTCAAGCCAAATTATGATGTGACAACCAAACAGCACTTCACATTGCTTCAAATTCAGTCTCTCATGAACGAGCAAAGCACATTGAGATCGATTGTCATTTTGTTCATGAAAAGATCCAAAAAAGCTTGATTTCGACAGGATATGTAAAAATTGGGGAACAATTAGGAGACATATTCACAAAAACTCTTAATGAGTTAGGATTGATTATTTATATAACAAGCTGGGCATGATTAACATTTATACTCCAGTTTGAGAGCGAGTATTAAATATATGATATGTGTGTGTAAAATCATTAGCTGTAGATATAATTACTGTCGTGATTCTAAGCTTAACAGTAGATTAGTTTCCTTATATAACATTAATCTTCATGTATAAATTCAGTGTATTTTTTCTTCATAATATTAACAAAATCATTCTTTCACAGTAACTAATGGTACCATATCATGTGTTTTTTTTTCACCTAATGATAATTATTAACTAGCAGATAACTAGATTTGGGGTAAGATTTTATTTCAGTCGGTACATGCTAATATCTAGCCTATTGGGTACAACATAGTTTTTTTTTTTGAAAAAAAAACGACCATAGTACATTTCAACTAGTTTTAGATTAAAGATATTAGTAGTTGAGTTGGTTATTTAATACTGCTAATAAATGCTACGAGATTCAGATTTTTTTTGTTTTTGCCAATTCTACATGATTCAGAATTCACCACTATAATTAAGCTCTTTGTATAAACCTGCTTTTTTAAAATTTTATATATTCAAAAAGAGTTGTAAGAAAATTATTCTACAGCTAATTAGAGTTTTGTTTTATAGAGGTTAAAGATAGGACCTTATTGAATGGATAAATTGAATTTAAAATTAATATCAATATAAGATGAGAATTAAACCACTAGCCACAATTTGACATACAATCTGCCTCTCTAGTAAAATGATGATGAGTGGTGAAAATATATGACTTAGGTGTCATCTTCCTAAGAGATTGAGAGACCAAAATCACCCTAAAAATAACCTTGGCCGGATTGAGTTAGTTCGGACTAAAGAAGATCGTACTCCTTAGCTCCAGAATTAGCACAGTAATGAGCATCTAGGATAGCTCGGATACAGTCTCAGATCCGGTACCTTAAAATTACCCAGGATATTTGAAATGCACTTGTTGCCCAAGGATGCGGAAAAATAAAGAGGAAAGTGTGACACAGTCCATATTCTCTAAGGACTATATTTTCTAATAAAGAAGAATACATTTCCTTGATGGATTCTATCATCTAAACCCCAATAAATACCCTCCTGAGGGTTAGGGCTTAAGGTAACTAATCTCACTCTTTCAGTTATTATTGTATTCAGTTTCCCACTCTAAGATTTGACTTAAGTATCGGAGAGTCCTTCCACTGAAAACCTCTAGGTTCCCTACTCACTTTTTGACGAGTGATTAGGAGTAATGAGTTGACATTTTGTGTAGTGAGTGTGAAACTCACCCATGTTAGTAAGTGGAGAAACATGAATCCCCATGATCAAAACAATATGCTTGCCTTGAATTTCAGTCTCAACCTCTTTACTCAAGTACGAGGTATGGTGGAGAATCAACAAAAGAATCCAATTAAAAACCCTCAAAGAAGAGGGATGGTAGTGCCACTAAGTAGAATCAGAGTTGAACATGTTCAAGCGGCAATAACTACACGAAATCTGTATATACCATCCTTCTCTGTAGGAGTTCAAACTCCTCATTTTCTAGAGAGATCAACCACCACTCTTTCAAACACCGCCTTATCATATAATGGCACATCTTTTACCTATCCTAGTAGCTCAAGTTGGAATGAACACCAATGCAAATATATAAGACCTGGCCAACCCTCTCTTCATCCAAAATATATATAGTGTCTATCTAAATGTCTCTAAACAACTTACTGAGTTGCAACGAGCAATCAATAATAATCAAAGGACCCTATGGCAGGTCACTACTCAGGCAATAGGGGGAAACTAGGGTCCAGCACAGGCAAGGCACACTGGAAATATGGAAAGGGCTAAATCCTCAAAAAGTAGGGGAAGAACGGCCATGGAAGAGGATACCTTTAAAGAGGATGAATCAGCATCATTAGGGTAGGTGAAAGACCCATAAGCTAATCTCAAATTTGATGTACAACAGGTGCTGCAAGACCCTGGATATGTTGGGATTATGACTCAAAATTCTAATAGAATTTGAAAAAATTCTTTTTTTTTCCTATTTGGGTGTAAGAAATATTCCTTAATT
>CAOJBK011985977.1:0-11861 GCA_948294925.1 Codiaeum variegatum
CCTTCTTCATTACATATGATGTGTGCATTATTGAATATTAATAAATAAAAATTAAGTAATTTATTAAATAAATAATTTATTTTTTTTAATTTATATAAACATTCAAATAAAAGTAAATTATTTAATAATAAAAAATATATAAATTTATTTAATTATTTTAAAATAGTACTTTATGATATTTGTTTAAAATTTTAAAATAAATATTTTATTATATTATTTTTTGAATTATTTATTTTACCTCTATTAAATATATTTTTTATTTATATTTAATAAAAATAAAATAGATTGTTTAAAATTTTGACATCATTTCAAGAATTCTCTTTATAAATAATATATATTCTTTTTTTATTTTCTTTTCTTTAATAATTTCTTTTTTCATTTTTAATTATTTTTTTTATTGACAAAGTAAATAATTTATTAATTTTATACTTTAAAATTTTTCTTTTTTCAATCTATTAATCTATTTATCTATATCTATAATATATATAAAAGTCGCTAAGGAGGGAACATGCAAAAATATGAGAATGCCAACACTTATTCTTTTTATTATAGGACTATTATGGTAATTATATAATTATATAATTATTATTATTAATTTTTTATGCTCATAATAATAATAATATTATTATTATTATTATTATTATTATTATTATTATTATATAAGGGGTAGGACAAATACATTTACTAAAAACCCCTTACTAATTCTTTTGAGAATTATAATTTAATATAGGTAAAGTAGTCATCTATTAATTTAGTTATTAAATTATAAATTAATTTTAAATTATACCAAAATTCAGTATAATATAGTTTAAATGTTGTTGTATTCTATCATCACTCTAATATTTCATTATTATCATTTGTCTTTTGCAATTATTCAATTTCATAATAGTTTTTTAGAAAAATACTGTAGTTTTAATTTAATATAAGATGCAATGATTAAATTTAAATAAAATAAAATTGTACAAAGTTTGTAACGGTATAAATATGAATGAAGAAGACAATAATACATCTAAATAAATTGTTTCACATGAATTCAAATCATATTTTGTTGTTGAAAAATATGATACCAAAAAAAATAATAAACAAATATATAAGTATGTTTTTACCCTTTTTTTTATATTTGAATTTTTTTTACCTTTTATATTGTTTTTAATTTTTAATGCTTGAATCTTTCCTAATGAGTAAGTAAATTATATACTCTATTGAAGTATTTATCACCATATATTTTAATCATTATAATTCTTACACATAGTTGAAAAACTATTTATAATTTTAATTTCACATATATATTTTTTATTTTATAAATATGCATTCTTATTTCTGTAAAATAATAGATTACTCATTATGTAATATTATAAATATATAATAGTGTACAAATGATTGCACAAGTAATTATAATAATTGTTATATTTTTAATCTTTTAACATTATGTAATTATAATTTTTTTTTATTTTTTAAATTTATTTACCAACAATACATTATTTATACTAATAATTCAACTATAACTATTTATATGTATATGATATATATACTGATTGAATAGTTAAATATTAATACACTATTTGCAGTCATGAATTTAAAATTTAAAAGATCATGTAGTAACACATATATTTATTCAACCATATTCAATATAATATAATTTTAAAATTTTATTTTTAATTAATTATTATTTAATTTATTTTAACCTCATAAAATTTTATTATCAATTAAATTCAATTTTTATCAAGTCATATTAGTAATGTGTGAAGCACGTTGAAGAAAAAACAAAACAAAGAAAATCATATCTAGTACACTATTAAGAAATTAATAAAGAAAAACATTAGAGACTAATATAATAAAATTATTTATTTAAAATATAAAAAATAAAACAAAAAAATTATTTAAAGATTTGAACTAATATATTAAATAATTTAATATGAATATATTAAATAAATACATAATATTAAATATTTTAATAAAATCTAATGTTTTTATTGTCTCTTAAAAAATATAATATATTAAATCCACTAAATTATATAATAAAAAATGAAATGAGAAATTTTATCAGTAACAATAAAAATTAAAAATAATTAAAAATAAAAAGTTATGAGCAAGGAATGAGTAAATAAAGTAAGCATTAGAAATTGAATTTATGTTTATTAAATTATAGTAGAGAGGAAAGTACCAACCATTGGACTATGTATGGAATAGGAAAAAAAAATGCCCTCACTGTTTTCTATATAATTGTTAGTTTATTGTGATAATTTGTAAAATTAATAATTATATTGATTATAATTTATAAATAAAAAATTATAATTATGTAAATAAACTAATAAATTTATATTATTATAGGAATAGGAGTTTAAGATAGCATAATAAGTTAACTAAGAAGATTAACGAAAATTTATATAAAAAGAAAATTAATAGGAGGTTTAAATAGTTTATGATTGAATTTGGGAGTGTATAAATAAAATATAATTTAGGAATTTGATTGAAAGATTTAATGGAAAAATCCTTGAGTTAAAAAAGAAAAGAGAAACGCATCATAATTGTATTAGCTTGGTATATTATGATATTTTATTTTATTTTATTTTATTATTTCTTTATTAGATTTTTATTTTATTTAAATTATTTTCGAAATATATTCAATTTAAAATAGCTTAAAACAATTTAATCATTAATTAATATATATTTCATTCTTTTATCAAAATTCCATTAAATCAACTCTACCTATTTATACAGAAAAAATAATATTTTAATCATTCTATTTACTTTTATTAGGTTTTATCGATACTTATTCTTTTTAGTTATATTTTTAGTCCTACATATTACTCTCTCTGTTTCAAAATATAAACATTTTTATTTTTTGATATTGAACTTTGACTACAAATTTATCTCAACATATATTTATAAAAATTATAAATTTTATATGGTTAAATTCGAATTTGTTTATGCCTAAAATAAAAATTTTGGACTTTGAGATATAAATAAAATAAATTAAATAATAGTTGATCCAAAATAAATTATTTATTAGACTTAATTGTCCAAATAAATAATTAAGCCCAACTACAAACTTAAAAAAGTGAGTCTGCTTCATATCAGTATTAGAAAATTCTAAAAACAGATCCTTGGGGACAAAGCAACGTAACATTTATAATTGTTTATTTATGTATTTCTCAAAGGCTGCTGATATTCCATCTTCTGACTGAGGAAGTAGTATAAATATTAGTAGCAGACATAGAAAAAAGGGACTAGCAATCCAATCAACATCAACACAAAAACAATCAATCAACAACTTATCAATCAGTCAAATAATCAATCAAGCCAATTTTTTATTCAAGTTTACATATTTAGTTCTAAGTTTTAGCATTTCCTCAAACCTCTCTTTACTGTAATTATCAATTTTTAGCTTTTCTCAGTGTTTTTCAATTTACAGTAATTGTAAGTTTTCAACAAACCAATACAAATATGTTTTCAATTTTCAATTCCAAATTTCATCTCCAATTTGCAATTAAAGATTAGGGAAATCCAAACAAATTATGATAAAGACATTTGAGAATCTGCATTCGTTTGAACGAAAGTCAAGTTATTTACATTTGAAGAACTTTTCCTCTGGCACGCCCACAACTTTGAGATTTTATACGCAATAATTTTTTTTGGCATGCCCAGTGGGACCATCATTTCACTATGAAAAAGTTATGTAATGGAAAAGAAACAATTGAAGTTGAAGATCCATCTAACAAACCGCCTGAGGAATCAGGTGATTAACATTTTAAAGAAGCTTTGACTCTTCAGAGCCAAAGCAAAGACAAATCTCCTATCAACATGACAGGGGATAGGTTAAAAATCATTGAAGATGCTGGTGAGAACACTAGTTCTCAAAGTTTAACAAATTCAGAGCACTGCAAGAGGCAATTCCTCAGGTGGTGAGTTCAATCAAACAAACCAACAATATTATGTCTGATACTTTTGGTAATTTTAAAAAAATTATGAATGATCTAATGCAACTCTTTCTACAAATGATGATCAACCATCGAAACAGGGAAACATCTCAAAATCGATGGCCCAAGATGAAGCTACTAATTTCGTGAGGCCTTCCTTAGGATTTTCTTTGGCCACTGATGATAGGTACAAACCTCCTCACAGAAGGGAAGAGGTTATGCCTATCAAAATTAATAATCCTATTGGCTCTACTAGTCGTAATACTAATATTACTAATAATAAAATCAATAAGTTTTTTGTAGAACTAATCCTTTCTTGCAACCTGGAGTCTATGAACAGGAGAACAAAGGCTTAGAGGGCAACTTTCCTTAGGGGTATATGCCACTTTCCCAGACGGGTGTTCCACTTCCTCAAGCTTTGAGGATAGGAGGGGCTAATTTGGATACTGTACGTGATGTGGTACAAGAGCTATATGGTCCTGGTTTTCGTCAAGTTGGCCTGCCTGAATTTCATAAGCCATATCCGGACATGATTGACTGAGATAATCCTTACCCAAGGGGTTATCGTGTTCTTGAATTTTCCTTATTCTCTAGGGAAGAGAGACAATCTACACTTGAACATATTGTCTGTTTACCATTCAGTGTGGTGAATTAGCAAATTATGAAAAATTTTCCAATTTAAAGTTACGATTGTTTCTTAATATCTTAACTGGTACTGCTTTTACTTGGTATGCTACCCTCCCTAGGAATTATGTGTTTACATGGCAGGAGATGGAGCGTCAGTTCCACACTCAATTCTTCAGGGCTGAACCAAAGATTTATATTGCTAAACTATCCAAAGTGACTCAAAGAGCTGGGAAAATGGTTGATCTCTTCATTGCTTAATTAAAAAGGATGTGGAATAGGTGCAAAATCTTTATGTCAAAACAGAATATGTAAAAATGGCTCAAAGGGGTCTCGATATCGAGCTAAGGAAGAAATTTCAAGGTATGGAATTTCGAGAGTTTTATAAGCTTGCTACCAAAATTAGTGAATACGAATAAATGCTCCGGGAAGAAAATCAAATGAGAAAAGCCTTAATGGAAACTTATTTCTAAGAGGATTTTAATGCTGATATTATTGTTGTTGACCTTGCTAAAACTAGAACTTATGTCTATCCACTGCTGGAGAAGAAATCCCCAGAGGTTTGGAAGGAATCCCAAGGCCCAAATCCCCATATGGAATACACTTTTGAGTCTCCAAAACTGATCAGATCTTTGATTTCCTCCTTAAGGAGAAATTCATCAGGCTTTCACTTGACCACAAACTTCCAACAAAGGAAGAACTAAAGGGAAGAGAGTATTGTAAGTATCACAATTCTTACAATCATTATACTAATGCTTGTTGGGTGTTTAAGAATGTGGTACAAGATCGAATCAATAAGGGAGTGCTGAAATTCCCAAAAAAGAAAGATTCCATGTTGATTGAGGAAGACCCATTCCTACCGGTCACTTCTATCAACACAATTGACATTGATCTTAGGGTATTTTTGGATGTCAAGAAGGAGCTCAAAGAGAAAGAGGAGAATTGGGAAACCATTGGCCACCCTTCTGGTAAATTTGATTTTATGGTGAAGTATAGTAAGTCGCTATCAGCAGACATCCCCAGGGAGTTAATAAAATCTACTGGTTGGAGAGATGACTCTGAGGAAGGTAGGTGGATAGTAAGGAAGAAGCCATTTTATCACAAAAAATCATTCAACCATGAGCTTTGAAGCGATCGCCATGGTGGCAGCTGGAGGTCAGCCTCAAGGTGAATTTCCTCAAGCCATCAGGGAAATTTCTTAATTTAAAAGAAAAAATATTTTTATAGCACTAATCCTTCTTGGAGTGTCTCAAATTATCACAAGAAACATGATAATGTGGATGCCCCAAGGTTCATCAGGAAACAACCAAGGTTTGTGGTGACAAAGCCTGTGCAACCCAACAACAGATAGTGGTACATGATGTAGCACAAAAAATATTCTCAACGCTTGACCCATACCCAAAAAAGGAGACTTCAAAGAAAAGGGCTACAAAAAGAAGAGAGAAAGAAGAACAAAATCAAATCCAAATGGTGCCTTAGTAAATCCTTGGTAAAAATCAAAACTCAACAAAAAGGCCTTTGAGGACCCCCTATCTTAGTGATTCTGGTTATGAGGCAGACATTGATGAACCCATGGAAACTGAGGAAGACATGGGGATTGATGAAAAACATTTTTCCTCGGGATGTGGAACCACTTCTGTTATGCTTCCCCAGGAGTTCATGATGCAGAATGCTGAGAAAACTGAGTTCCTTGACACTTGGGGGTAAAATTCTCAAAATCACAAGATTTTCATCTAAATGGTGTGGTAATTCAGGCCACTCAGCCGAATCAACCCAAAAGAGTCATCCTTGAGAAGCCTTCGGTAGAAATGACTAAAAATATCAAGCCTTTATACATCAAGGCTCACTTGAATAGTAAACCATTCTCTAGAATCCTTGTGGATAATGGTTCTGATGTTAATGTTGTTCCTCTTATGATCTTAATCTCTCTTGGAAAAAATCAAGATGATTTAATTTCTATTGATATCATTGTTTCAGCTTTTACATGCAAGGTCACTGGTGTTGCTGAGGTTCTACCTGTGGAGATCACTGTTGGTAGTAGAAATTCTCTTAATGCCTTCTTTGTTGTGGAATCGAAGGACAACTATAATGTTTTACTTGGAAGAGATTAGATTTATGCCAACTGGTGTGTGCCATCTTCTTTACACCAATTTTTGCTCTTTTGGAAGGGTAACGACGTTGAAGTGGTTTGGGCTTAAAACAAGCCATTTACAACATGTGCCGACAATTTGGAAGCCAAGTTCTATGATGTGGACTTGGGCCCACTCAATTTTTTTAGGAGAAAGATGAATGGAGATTCAAAGCACAATTATTTTTCCAAACATGGCATGGAGAAACAGGTTCAAGATCACTCAGATTTAAATTATCGAGAGAAGTCCATCATGTCTTACTCTAAATGGCTGATGGATGGTCCCATTATTGAAGAAATTGATGATTAGTTACTCTAAAGAGGATTTGGCAGTAGCTGCATCTGCCATTCGTAAGCTTCTGATGAAGCAGGCAGTGAATAAAATTGATGAGGAAGATCTTGAACTGTGTGAAGCAGACATCATTGAGGAATGTAAATTTGTTGAGGATTTTGAAGAATTACAGCTTGAAGATATTTTGGAGGCTCCACCAAGCCCTCTAGATTACCAACATGAAGTTCAAGATCCTCTTGAAGAAATAAATCTTGGTAATCCCCAAGATCCAAAAGTTATTTATGTTTGTGCTTGGTTAAAAGAAAATGTAAAAAAAAAAAGTTAATTTTGCTTTTGAATGAATATAAAGATTGCCTTGCTTGGGATTATACTAAAATGCCCTATTTATCTAGAGAGGTATTTGAGCACCATCTCCCTATTAAGCCCGAATTTCGTCCTTTCCAACAACCTCTGAGGAGGATGTCTAAAGAGGTCGAATTAAAAGCTAAGGAAGAAATAGAAATTTTACTTAAGGCTGACTTTATTAGGCCGACCAGGTATGTGGAATGGCTTTCTAATATAGTCCATGTTATGAAAAAGAATGATAAACTTAGAGTATGTATTGATTTTAAGGACTTGAATTTGGTCACTCCTAAAGATATTTATGTCATGCCTATTGCTGATATGTTAATTGATGTTGCCTCTAGGAATGAGCTCTTATCATTCAAGGATGGCTTTTCAAGTTATAACCAAATTTTTATTATTAAGGAAGACATTTCAAAGGCCGCCTTTAGATGTCCTGGTGCTATTGGGACTTTTGAATGGATGGTTATGCCTTTCGATTTGAAAAACGCTGGTGCAACATACCAACGGGCCATGAATGCCATCTTTCATGATATGATTAGCCACCATATGGAGTTTTACATTAATGATATTATGGTAAAATTCAAAAGATCATTTGATCATGTACTCCATTTAAGGAAAATTTTTGAAAGAATGAGGTTTTACCATTTAAAACTTAATCCTTTGAAATGTGCTTTTGGTGTACAGGCTGGGAATTTCCTAGGATTTCTCGTGCATCAGCTTGGAGTGGAGATTGACAAGAATAAAGTAAAGGTAGAGCTTGAAGCAAAACCACCTCAGAAAAAAAAAAAAGAGTTACAGAGGTTCCCAGGGCAAGTCAACTACTTGAGGATGTTTATTTCTAATCCTGCTGAAAAAAAACAAAAGAATTTTTTGATTTATTAAAACTTAAATAAGAAAGTGGTTTTAAATGGGAATCGAGGCACCAAAATTCCTTTGATAAAATTAAGGAATATTTGTCAAAACCTCTTGAACTGGTGCCCCCTAGGGAAGGAATGCCTCTGAAATTATATATATTTGTTGGTTATGAATCTATTGGTTGTCTCTTAGCTCAAAATAATACTTTGGGCCATGAACAGGCCATTTATTATTTGAGCTAAGTTTTAACTCTTACTGAACAAAGATATTCCTCAATTGAAAAATTATGTCTTGCTATATACTTTGCTTGTACTAAATTAAGGCATTATCTTTGGAAAAATAGAGTTTTTGTAATTTCACAGACTGACATGATGAAGTGCATGTTGAACCGATGTATTTTGTCAAGGAAGATTGGAAAATGGCTACTAAGCTTGATCGAGTTCTCATTAGTCTATCATCCTCAAAAATTAGTGAAGGGTCAAGCTTTGGTGGATTTCCTTGCTGATCATCCAACTCAGGAAAACTTTGAGGAAAGAGAGCTTCCTATATGCGGAGTGACCATTCAGCCTTGGATCCTCAGGTTTAACGACTCTTCTACAGACAATTTGGTTGGGGCCAGTGTGATAATTACATCTCTCTCTGGTACCAAAACAACTTTAAGTTTTATTTTAGATTTTGAGTGCACTAATAATCAAACTGAATATAAGACTTTAATCATAAGCCTTGAAATTCTTCAAGCCTTGAAATTCTTCAAGCCTTGGTGCCAAGGATGTACTGGTTATTGGTGATTCAGAGCTTATGATCAAACAAGTGTCTGAGGAATATAAATGCACTAGCTTATCCCTAACCCCTTACTTTAGTCCTACTATCCAACTTGTTGATTCTTTTGAAAATATATATTTTATTCATGTACCTCTTGAATCTAATTAGGAAGCTGATGAATTGTCTCAAGTTGCATCAAGTTTGAAAATGTTTGAAGAATTGACTCACAAGTTGATTTTGGTGTAGAAAAAGTCAAACCCATCCATTCAAGAAAGAAGCCTTCAATTCGAGTCATTCAATGCAGACTTGAATGTGGCGGGTGATTGGCCTGCCTACCTCAAGGCTTAACTGGAAAATCCATCTAAGAAAGTGTCATTCAAAGTTAGAGCTCAAACTCTAAATTACGTTTTGAATAGGGAATACTTGTATAGAAAAACCTTTGATGGCTTACTATTGAGGTGTTCTTCATTTGCTCAAGCCATGGAGATTATGAACCAAGTTCATGAAGGTATTTGTGGTGCGCATCAGGCTGGAAGGAAGATGAGATAGCTGATTAGAAGGCATGGTTACTATAGGCCTTTGATCTTGAAGGACTGCATCACTTATGCTAAAGGATGCCACCAATGCCAAAAATATGACACCATTCAATGAGTACCAGCTGATGACATATATCAAGTGGTGAAACCATGGCCATTTAGAAGGTGGGCCATTGATATCAATAGAAAGATCTATCTTGCTTCATCTAAAGGCCATAGCTTTATTATTGTAGCCACTGACTATTTCACCAAGTGGGTGGAGGTGATTCCTATGAAAAAAGTTGAGCAAGATGATATTATTGCCTTCATCAAGGAAAATCTTATTCACAGGTTTGGGATTTCTCAAACTATTACTACAGATGAGGAACTATGGTCATTGGGGAAGAGATGAGAAAATTCATGGAAGATTACAATATTAAACATCTTTCCTCAACTCCTTACTATGCTCAAGCTAATGGTCAAGCGGAGGACTCTAACAAAATCATCATTGGCAAACTGGAAAAGATGCTTAAGGAAAATCCTAGATATTGGCCAAGAATACTGTCAGAAACTCTATGGGTATATCAAACTTTAAAAAGAGAAGCAACCGGTGCAAGTCCTTTTGCTCTTACCTTCGAGCATGATGTCATTTTGCCATTGGAGGTATGTGTTCCTTCCTTGAGAGTTACAAGGCAAAATTATCTGACTCTTGAGGAATATTCCCAAGATATGTCGATGGAGCTTGAGGAAGTTGATGAAGAATGTCTAAGGGCCTTCACCTGGATGGTGGCCCAAAAGAAGAAAGTATCCAAGTCATACAACAAGAGAATTAGAAAAAAAATTATGGCAGGTGACTTGGTATGGAAAGTTATACTGTCACCTAGAACTAAAGTCAGAGAATTAGGGAAATGGTCTCCCAACTAGGAGGGACCATTTAGAGTGCACTTCGTGTTAGATGGCAATGTGTACTGGCTGGAAAGTTTGGAGGGAGAGCCACTGATAATTGAAAAATTATGCATTATTGTACCCTGTTTTCTTGGCAATTTTGTGCATTAAATTGAATTTAATGTGTTTTTTCTAAGTGTTTTTAGTTGTTTCCAAGAAATAAATTGAATTTCAAGGATAGGATGAATTATTTCAAGGTCCAGGCTCGAAAGACGAAAGAAGTGCGCGAAAACGGAGCGAATGATGGACTTTGGGATGGACAGTAGCCTCCCATGGCCGTTGGCGCGGCCTGTGCCAAGGATAGCACTTGGCTGTGGGAGGATTTCAAGACATATAAGAGACAGTAGCTTCCCACGGGCACTACCATGGCCCATGGCAGGGACCATGGGAGCATACTATCTCCACCATCCCATGGACAATGGCTGCCACGGCCCGTGGAAGCCATCAGATGCTAGTGGCAGCGATCTAAAAAGAGGGGAAGAGAAGCAGTAGCTTCCCACGGTCCATGCCACGGCTTGTGGCGGGGACCGTGGGACTTTCTGCCCCTTGACCCCTTAATTTTCTTCACACGGATGTTGACACGGGTCATGAGAGCTGCCTGTGCCAACCTTCGGAAGCCTATTTTTCAGCAGTAAATCAAGGAAATAGAGTTATATGGGACTCTAATGATAAAAGGAGATAGGTAACTTCATTTGAAAGAGGCTAGAGCAGACTTACAGAGACACAAACAGATTAAGGAAGGATTCTAAAGAGGATTTTACAGATCATCACTGAATTGGAAGCTAGAAAAAGAAGATTTGAGTGGAAATTCCATTGAGTTATCATGAACTTCATGGACTTCTACAATTTCTTAACCTTCTCTTATTCTTTTGATTTGATTATGAACAAAACTTTGTTATCTACCTAGATTAGATGAGTGTTACTCGATTGTATAGGTTGATTAATGTTTATTCAATGAATATTTCGATTTCTCATTAAGTTTATCTTTTGATTTATTTTTCTGGAAATCAATTGCAATTACTAGGGTGTTTTTTATTTATGTTGTTTAGACTTTACTAGAGATAGAGAGTTTAAACCTAGAACACTCAAGAGCTTAATAGGATTGTTGTGTCTGCTAGAGATAGATTCACAAACTCCTAGAGTTTACATATTTTTCATTAGATCTTTATGCTTTTTCTAATTGAATAAGATTGAGAATAGATTCTTTCTTATTACTTAGGAATTAGGGGTTTAATTACTTGAGAAAGATTTAAAACTAAATTGATAAAAAATCCCACTTGATGATTGATTGATATATTCATTGGCCTGTTGATTTAATATGCAATTTGAGTAATATGAGTCGAAGTCTAAGTAGACGTTTTAAATCCATTTTAGTTTTCATATTTGATTTGGAAACTTTCTCTGAATTTTGTTTAGTTTCTATCAGTAAAATTTTCTAGTTTGTAAATTCAACAATTATTGGGAGAACGATACTG
>CAOJBK011986053.1:0-12551 GCA_948294925.1 Codiaeum variegatum
CAACCTAAATTAATTCCATAGCAGGTAAAAATTAGTTTCAGCTGATCATTACAAAAGATATGCTCAAGGTAAAAAAAAGCTCAAATCAAAAAATAAAAAATATAGGATTACAATTGAAAATTGATTAAGGAAAAAAATTCAGAGGATTTTTGGTGATTAACATTTAAATTCATCTGCTTTAAAAATTACATGATCAGCTGAATACTAAAAACTTGGTACATAACAACTAACTGTTCTTTATCAAGAATGAATTTTGTACCCAGAACTGCATGCCACATATCCTCCCAATACTTCCTCTAGTTCAAGAGGGAGCGAGAGCTGGTTCTTTGACATGACAGAAGCTCACTTGGACAAACATTATTGGCTTCTATCCTAGTTAAGTGCACTGAGCTTGCTATTTTCCACCATTTTGGGCAAGTTTTACAAGAGTGATCAGGATGACAAGTACAATAAATATTCAATTATTTTAAGATTTCCTATGCTTTGTCCAACAAATTTCGTTATCCACCGTGTGATTAATAGATTAACATAATATGCTCTTTCTGATCATTTGGCCTAACAAGTTAACATAAATTGTGTGAACATCCTAATCTGAGATTCTAGGAAGAGAAATAAATGTCCTTTTGGCCTCTTTAGCAGTAGATTCACAATCAAGAATTAGCCATGTCACCACAAGCTGGGATTAAAACACGATAGTAGCTAAGTTTATTTCCCAATTTTCCATCAAGTGAAAGAAAAAAGGAAAAAAAAAATCAATCTAATTGCAAGGAGAAACTACAATAGCAAAACCATGGGACTGTAAGTAACACAATAAAACAAGTTACCTTAAAAATACAGAAGCAGACTGTTTTGCAGCTATTGTCACACTTTTGTTATTGTAGAAGATACAAAGAAGATTTAAACTTGACTGGTTTTCCACCTGCACAGGCAATCATAGTTATAACACATTTTCATAATGCTAGACAAGATTACTATGAGAACATACAGTTGAGATTTTCACTCCCAGAAGAGATATGGAAAAGGAAAGATAACAGGAAATTCAGGCTTTGTGAATAATGAAGTATAGCTTATCAGAAAGATAGTAAATGCAAAATGAGACTCCACCCACTATAGTCACTGTGATGGAATAGCACCACCAATTCCAGTTGTGGTGTTTGAATTGAATCTCTTGAACAATCATTCGAAATTACAGAGTATTCTCAAGCAAGCAATAACTGATGTTAAAAGTTTATTCCATAGCGAAAGATGAACTCAACCAGTTCTTCTGTGTAGTATCTTTTCTTCAAATAAGAGAATTCCATACTGAAGGACAGTCTCACCTGCCCTTAAGATTTAGTTCAATAAATGGGAGGTCTCAAGGTTTCAAGCTACAATAAGGATCCCCTGCTCCAATAACATCCTAAACGCCCAATATGAAGCATAAGCACAGAGGATGATAAAAATATGCATTTGTACATGGACATCATACATGCATAAGCACAATAGGAAGAGGTTGTGAGGAAATCAGAGATGCGGTGAATGAATCGATCGCAAATGGAATACAAACCTTGCAGCAATTGGCCAAAATCAGAGAGTTTCTCACTGAAAAGGGACCGGCCAACCTCAATTCCCCAATCACAAAGAGTAGTATATCCAATGATAGCTCAGTTAGAGATATGTCCAACTGTGAAGAAGTAAGAATATAACTTATTTAAAATGTAATGAGGACCAAATAAGAAAATTCTTAGAAGAAATTATTCTGTTATGTATGATTATGCTGACCTCCTTAGTTCTGCAATAGACATGAACTGGTACCCCATGCTGAACAGTTTCTGAAATTGGAATTAGAGAATTTGAACGGTAGAATGCACACAATTCAACAAGGTGAACAAATTCTTTCCTACACCCCACATAACAGGAATTAATTTTAATGTAAATGCAACTAACAAGAACATTATATTATTTTTTCCAGGATACAAGCTCACCATGAATTTCTTTGTGCATCAAAATAGTAAAGCAAAGCACATGATGTGTGCATAACTCTGGTTTTATAAGGAAGAATTTGAACATTGATTTGAGCATTTTGTATGCAACCACGAAGGAGAGGAAACCTGTCCTTTGTATCTGGAAGTTCTTGAACAATTGTCAGATTAGAGTTCTCAATTTCAATGTGAATATAAGGGGGTTTTTCTTTCCAATGTGAAGTTTGACCTTCCTCCTCTTGTGCACTAGAATGCAGATCAGCTCTAGAAGGCCCCAGTGAATACCTATCTGAAGTTGCAATATTGTGCCTCAAGGCATGGTCCTGGAATAGTTTAAACTTGAAAGGATTTCCAGGCTTCCTGACAAATTCTGGCATCCCATCAATAAAAGCAACACCATAGTCATTCTTCTTATTGATCAGGTAAAACTTATTTTTAGCCAAATTATTATAAGGCTCCCAGTCAACATCACCCTCGTAGCTTTCAGGCTCACAAGAAAGTGCTCTCCAAAGAGACCATCTGCTATCATTTGTGCCAGAGATGTCAACAAAACCTGATCCGGGACGATAATTCAATCTCAATGGTTCCCCAGAATCATTCTTAGCATGCAATGATGTCAAAGAGAACCACAAAACTGACGAATTCCATATCTTTTGTTTGTGGTGCTTGACCTACAAATAAGTTTTGATCAGAGGTCGTAAAGTCCAGAGTGATGAATCCCAAACACCTGAGAACTATTTTTACCAAGGTTTAATGACTAGAACAAACCCAGATCTTTTTCAAAAGTTGCAAATAAATGCAAACCTTCTGTAATATTACCAAAACAAACCCAAAACCTTTTGAAAAGTTGCAATATACCCAAGCCTTTAATAAACTATTTTACCCTAATTTCAAAACTTTGTTACAATTGCTCCCCTTTGATCACATTGCACCCATCAAGAATGGATTAGAAGAATGATAGAGCGGAGTTTGACGACTGGCTAAAAAAAAGTAGGTATAATAGATTAATTTCCATCTTAATTTGTCAAATGGACTAGTTGCAACTGAGTTTCCAGATTATGGTACAATTGCAAGTTCTTAAAAAGGTTGGACTTTTTTTAAAAAAAATTAAGCTAACAAAATATATTCAAAGAGTAATATAATGGTAAATGAATTTGAAAGCAATTGTGATTATAAATTATACTAATTGTCATAGAAGAGAATGAATTGTTTGGTAAATAATTTGAGAGCATTGCACGGTCAAGAAAGAGGGATTGAGTGTGCATGCATCAGACCAAATCTAGGATCAGTCTGCGTGAGGGCAGATAGGCACCAGCACAATTAAGATGTGTAGACACTGAACAAGCTAACTATATGTGTGATATTTTCGGACGCTATCATCTATAAAATCAAGCCCTGAAATGCTACGACAACATAGGCTAGCAATTAGCATAGAGATCCTTAAATAAACTAACATCTTAATTAAACAAAGGGTTGGGACACTTCATCTTCTTATATGATTGAATTTAAACAAAGCCAAAGAAAAAAGTCATGTAACTAACCTCAAACTAAAATAAGGAGCACATATGTGATTCAGGGCATAGTAAGAAGCAATGCAAACTAGATGCATATGCAACAATGGTGATGTCATGGCAAACAGGAAGCATAATAAAATTCTATCTCTAGTTTCCAAAAGGCGTCATGTCTCTGCCTCAATCTTTAGAGGCTTGAGACATACTAGAATTCATTTCATAATGTTCTTCTAAAATAAGTCTGGTTCAACCAGGGGCACCCCCATACATACCAGCAAAAAAAAGTGCAAAACTAAAACTTTGTGCACGACATTTTTTCGGTGAAAAAGAGCCCCATGCAAAATTTGGGGGCATTCGGAGTCGGGTGCCCCGGGCGAGAATTTGCGTCGTGGCACCTAGCTCGATCGGTGGCACACTGGGGTTATGTCCCACACATTACAAATTTTTACACGTGCATTTGGTCTGAAACTTTGTGCATGCCATTTTTTGGGTGAAAAAGAGCCCCATGCAAATTTTCAGGCCAATCGGAGTTGGTCGACCCCAGCCGAGAATTTGCGTCGAAGGTTAGCTCGATCCCAAACCAGCTTTTATATCTTTGCATTCAATCAATAAGTATATTAATAAACATGGGTGGGAAAAAGCTATTTATGTGAAAGATTAATGTAACAAAATTATTCATATGGTAAAGCAAAGATATGCATGAAGTATGACATGAAGGAAAGATTTCAGTAACAGCCACCAACCAAAGCACATCTCCAAAAATTATCTAATAGAAGCGCCACATTTACTGATGCAAAACCCTAGAAAGTCACTACAAAAATACACAAATCATTGTAATGAGTCTACAGATAAACCATATAAAAATTAGCACCACCATACGTAGTACTATTAAGCATCTCCACAAAAAAATTTCAATAGGAAAAGTCTTGAGAATCTAATACTTGCCAAAACTCAAGCTGGAATATTAAATGGAAATACAAATAACAGTATTCTCTTACCCTAAAAAGAGCCTTTTCTCCAGCAAGAGAATAATGAAGTACGCCAACCAAACTATACTCACTTTCTCCATCAATTGCAAAGTACATGTGTTGATGCACATCTTGAATTGCTACAATTGCACCTATGCATTTCAAGAATGAAGTTTGATTCAAGTTTCCCTAAATTTGGGAGAAATATGATAAACTTTTTGAAATAAAAATACCATTAGGAACCATATCTTCCAAACTGCTACCAGCTTCTTGGTTACTGGACCAGCTCCTTTGTTTCAGATCACTGGTTGTTCCTTCATTGTATCCACCAGAGAAGGATGAAAACATGGACAAAAGCATCTGATATAATAGCCAAGAACAAGGAACATACATGCTTTACCAACAGGAGTAGCAAAGCATCAACAGCATGAAAAATTTAGGATAACACAGGCATTGAAACTTTAAGAGAAACAGAAGAAGCTTCCTACCACTTACCCTTATTTCAGACAGAGAAATCATCATATCAAAACCTGAAACAGAGCCCTTGCCAACCCAGACCTGATTCGAAAGCAGAGAGCCATGATTTGGCTTCTCAACTGATATGAAAGCAACTAAATGATTCAAGATATAGTTCTGATGACTAATATGGCTTCCTTCCACATGATGAAATGCCACAGCAGGATCACCAGCTGTAAAATGAGATGGTTCATTTGACATGACAGAGGAAAATTGAGGAATTTGATTTTCATTTTCCACACGCTCTTTAAGGACTTGTGAAAAAATTGTCATGCGAGAAAGTTCAAACAGGAACTTCTGCTGGATATTTGCTGATTCAAGTTTCACACGGACATCAAGCTCACTCACGAATTCCTGAAAATCACCTACACGGAATGACTCATTATATAAATATTATACACAACAACGGAATTATCAAATTCATTAACAGAGAGGGTGTATACCATAATCATCTTCAATCACCAGAATAAGAGAAAAATGAGATACATCTATAGTGGAAGACTCAGGCATTTGCCAACCAGACTCTTGAGTTCCCTGTGGTATCACGAGGGCATCATGTTCAGCATTTTCAACTTGCTTAGCAGTTGTCTTTACAATTGAGACAAGACTAGCAAAATGACGGACATGCAAAGAAAAACATTGAGTAAACATCATCAAAGCTGTGGTTTCAAGGAACAGATGTCCATCCTGCCAAAATAGCATAATGCTTCAGTCGTCACTCCCATTTGACTCAAGTGAAGTCAAGATTCATATGCAAGTTAAATTCAAAAGCATAAAACTTATCACTAAACATTATAAGGTAGTAATGAAGAAAACCATTTAAGTTGATGGTAGAATAAATAAAGTGAAAGATCATAAAGATGATAAATCAGTTTCCTCCAACTAGAGAAGAAGTTGGTACCTGTATTGTCCAAGAGATTCTCTGAAGATTACTCCCAATTGAAAGCAATGATGTAAGCTTATTGAAATGTTGTACTCTAAACACAACATTCTTCATTGAGTGCTTTGCGATGAATATTCCACTCACTGTAACATTTATGAGAATCCAGTGACTTGAGGTCGGAGCTAAGACATTTGAAGCAAAACCCAAATTCTCAAGTATAGAAGGCTGCAGACTTGAACTTTCAGAATCGGTTATCAAAGAGAACTTTTCTGCAATGTATGATGCAGATGCATCACCATTTGAAATGGAATTACCAAATGAATTACTCATCCCATTACGAAGACAACCCAACCCTAAAGAAAATGTGAATTTAGAAAGATATAACTCATATAACAAACTATTAGGTTGTCGCTGCAAGTTTCTAGCTACAAAGTGATCAAAACTTTTTCCCATGTGATCCTGATACCTAAAAATTACAGATTGAATCCCTAACAAATCAAATGAAATTTCCACCTTTCGTTCTTCCCAAGACGCATCTAAACCAGCATGATGAACAGAAATCCAAATCCCACAATCACGCAAATCATACCTAGAAAACTTTTGATAACCCAAAGCACTAGTTGCTTTTGTAGAATTCTCCCCCTTATCACTTATTCTAGAATTTTGAAGAATCAAATCCACTGACTTGTGATGAAAGGTGCCACTGATTGAAAATAAAGCACTATTATATATCAATGGTGCTCCTTCTGTAGTATTGTCATTGTTGTCAGTTTCTGAAAACATTTTCCTTTGGCTTATAAAATCTTGAAGAGGGACATAACCAATCACATGAAAACTGTCAAAAGCAAATGAAACTGCTGAAAATAAATCTGCAATGACCTGGGCAAAAATAATATCATAAGGTTATGACAACAAACAAACACGTGCTAGAAACACAAGGACTCCACAAACAGGTTTCCATGAGGAAAAAAGGTAAGAAGAAAGAGTATAAGAGCAAAATTTTTCCACTCAATTATTGTTCCTTAAAAAACAAAAATAATATTAAGCCAAGGAAAGATGACAAATACATTGGAATTCATTTAATTATTTATTTGCAGACATGGAGTCTCTGGAGAGGAAGGCAAGTATCTTCAGAAGTCATAATGTTTCCTTTTGTTTGTTGATGGACAAGTTGGTTTTCATGCCTTTTGTATGGGCTTTTGTATGGCTGGTTCTTTATCTTGTGTTCTATGTTATGATTTATAGTTGTGTTATATAGAAGGTTGCTGTTTTTCATGGTGTATCCTCTTCTCTTACTCTCTCAATAAAATTTCTTTTTCCTTATCAGAAAGGATACTACCCTAATAGCACACCCTTGATTTCCATCTTAATGCAAACTAGATTTTTTTCCACTGTATATCAAGGTGTGATCAAATACCAAACACCAATCATTATCAGGCAACTAATAATATTAGTTAGATAGCAATTTAAATCAAGTTCAAAAGGTTATCATGCAAAAGTATGTCTGAAATTCCATCAACATCTAGAAATGGTGATTTGATTGATATAATATGTACATTGAGTAGCTAAAATTGAAGTTTACTCAATGTGCTAAAATCAATCATAAATTCAATGACCATGGAGGATTTAAGCTTGACATTAGTATGAAATTATTAATATTAGTTGGACAGCTGTTTAAATCACGTAAAAGTATGCCTGAAACTCTAGCAATATCTAGAAATGGTGATTTTATTGAAATGGTAATTAAATTCAGTCTGCTGCATATTAAATGTACTGAATGTGTTAAATCAATCATAAGTTCAATGACCATTGGAGGACTTAAGCTTGACATTCATATAAAATTAATATCTATGAAGCACAGACTCAGAAACGGGTACGGATGCGGACTCGGGTACGAGTGCGGGAAACGGCATTTTCTAAAAAAATGAGACACGGGAGCGGCGGGGACACGGCAAATTATATATATATATATATATATATATAATCAAAATTTTAAAAGATATAAATTATAAATAGAATTCATGATTTATTAACTCATGTAATTAAAATAACTGCAACTAATTGAAAAAAAGAAGAAAATAGAAAGAGAGAGATCGAGAGAAAGAGATTGATTAGAGTTCCATTTTGAAGAAAAAAATATCGAGATAGAGAAATTTTAGGGTTTCATTATTCTTTTTTTTTTTGGTAACATTTTAAGACTTTTTAAGAGTTTTTTACAAAAAAAAAATCTAAGGTTTTCAAAATTCTTTTGTCCCTGCCGTGTCCCCGCATGTCTCTGCCGTGAACCCATATTAAAAAAAAAAATAGGGGACACATATTTTCCATATCCCCGCCGTGTCTGTGTCCCCAGAGTGTCCGACACGCATACGCCAACCTTTTAGAAGTGTCCATGCTTCATAGATTAATATAATGTATAAACATCACATTCTATTAAACTATAATGTAATATTAGTTAAGAAATATAGAAGACACACTCACCTGAAAGAAAGCATGCAACTCATCCATATACAATATAACTGTGAATCCTGAAGCCCTCCCATGCAATGCTGCAGATAAAGCAATAGTGGTAGTGCTAAATGAATGAATACACTCCCTGCAACAGATGCAAGATTAGTTCATCATCAGAATAGCAGAGAGAGAGAGAGAGAGATTTGAACTAAGTTTATAATTTTGAAAAGATCATTGAAGTCAACAAAAATAAGACAAAGTAATAAAAGTATTAAAGCTTTTTAAGCATTTTAACTTGAATATGATTAAAGACAGCCTATACTGAATACAACAGAGGACCAAAACTGACAAGTATGTCTCAGAAATGGTTGAGTAATGATTTTTGTATCAAAGCATAAGGGCAGTAAATGTCATTCTGAAATATCAATGTATCTTATCAAACAACAAAAGTGAAAAATAACATTAAGACTTGGGATTAAAGAGGGAAGTAGGTTAAGGAAAGCTAAAATGAATCTTCAAAAGCATTCCCTTTCTTCCAAACCAAATTACTATATAAATGGAAGAACGAGAAGACATGGCAGATAAGACAACCCCCCACCAAACAACAGAGATAAAATAAATAAAGGAAAATGATAGTTCTCTGAAAGTCCCAGAGGGGAAGCTCATGAAGAAGCTAAGGAAACCACCTTCTCTCATAGAAAACTTAAGGAATGAAAGTCTTTGTGCTAATGTTTTATAACATTGTTAGAAAAAACACCATAGGAAAAAGGAGAGGAGGGGAGGGTGGGAAGGTGGGAAAGGGGATGTTGAGGGGGTTATAAAAATATAAATAAATAAAGTCATCAAGTTCGACTTTATAGTTTGAGCACCTTTTTTTATGAATAGGATTGGAAATTTTTAACATAAAATATGGAAAGAGATCACTAAGTCAAGGATGAGAAGAAATTAGAATAGTAGCACACCCTAAGCTGAATGACACACTAAGACACTCCTTTGAAATATCCTGACAAACAAATTCACAAAAGTACTAGCAAAACTAATCCAACCCAATAAGATATTGAAAGAAGAGGCTAGCTTTTAAAAATATTGACAATCTTCTGCACCCAAATTTTCTGAAACAGGGAAAAGAAGTCCTGGTTTTCAAAGATACTCATTCTAGTTTGTAAACAAGTTAATTATCTAACTCTGGTGTATGCTCAAAAGAGAAACACGAGGCACATGAAAACAAATGAAATTAAATAATGAAAAATCTTCTCATAATTGGTCTTCTATGATGTTGATAACCCACCATGGCTACAGGCTAGTTTAACTATAAATCTCTTGGCAATGAAACTAGCAACTGCAGAACCAATCTAATCAGAATTACGTAAAAGGAAGAAAGGGTGAAGGAGGACTACCTCTTGTTGAGTAGTCCACAATTTATATAAAAAGGAGGGAAGGAAATTTTATTGTGCATAAAAAATGAATGAGAAGTGGAAGGCAGATGTCCTCAACTCCTTCAGAATATGATATTTACACCTCTGTAATCCAAACAGACCAACCATGGGAAAGGAAGACGGTGCCATAACATCAAGTATTCAAAACTTTCAAGTGTGCTTAAACAAAATCAAAATGTAAGGCAAAAATTTCCCTACCTGAAATATGATAACTGGATTGCAATTGGCTTCAACAAGAGAATTTGGTTCTGTAGCATTTCCGTCGAATCTCCCATGTAAATGCTCAAGCCATTAACTCTCAGGTAAGATCTGAGCGAAACAGAACTATGAGAAGCATACTTTTCATTGTCTGATTTAGGAATTTCAATTATCTCAGGTTCTCGCACGTTGCGATACTCTGTTTCTGCATCATCCAGACCAGGCAACTGACATAATGCTAAATCAGATTTTGAACTTGGCCAAACAACTGCCTCAATATTGTGGATATCAAATCTAAGGTGGAAGTCACCCCGGCCAACCATATAATTCATGTATTTATTCTCAGTGTTTGACCCAATTTTTTTCAATGACATCTGAATGTGAGGACCAGCTATGAACACTCCAAGTTGAATACATTTCTCTGGCAGTATTCTGAGAAAAGCCATTTTCATTCTACCAACAAACCCTTCATATTTATCTTCCCAGCTAATTTTCAGTTGATCTTCAGGAATTGGAGTCGGACGTGAAAGATCACCAGTCCTTTCATTGTCTTCGGACCATTTTAGAGTGTGCTGTATCTGCATAAGTAGTACAGCCACTGATATAATTGACAAATGTCCCAAAGTTAAATTTAACTTTCCTACTATCAAACTGCATTTCCAAAAACCAGAATCTTGACTTTTCTGGTCTGGATGAATCAAGTTATTCTTCAATTCACAAAGAAGCCAAGGGTTTTCTGAATAGTCAATCTCATTATCATCATATTTTGTGCAAGAACTCTCCCAAATTGACCACATCTCTCCTAGAAAATTTTTCAAAGGTGGGCTATAAACACTTTCAGATCCACCTGCATCACTAGTTTCACCAGATTGTGAAGAAAAAAATTTTTGAGCAGGCTCAGCCCAAAGAACAGTTTTTAGATTACCAGCACTCCTTTTTTTATTGCCTTTCACAGAACTATAATGATGTTTTGAATTGCTCTCCATGAATGTAGTCCCAATAACAGAAGATGACTTAACTTTTAATTCCCCACAGGAAATTGTCAAAGACTGTTCAAAAATTTCTTCAACATAAACTAATAATACTGCATCAATTGACAGACAGAATGAGTGGATATCAGAAAAAGAGATCCCAACATGTGATTTCATTTTCTCACTCACATTCTGAGTTGTATTAGTTAGGGAGAGAGTGATGGAAATTTTTCCAAAGTTTAGAAGGAAGCAATATTGTGGAGAACAACTGTAAGAAATGATATCCATTTGTCCATCAATCTTCCGTTTTTGAAGGAAAAACTTCACTGATGAGAAAACATGTACAATTGAGAAGACTATTCTGTATATGACTTTCCAAGTGAATGATAGTACTAGAAAGATTATGGAGAGAACTTTGAAATGACTATAGGTGGACGATTCTTTATGACTAACTTCACCATGTTGGATGTTCATCACAGCTCTGAATCGGGCGATTCGCCGTGCCTGTGCAATAGCTTCAGCAGGTAGGTCTTTCTCCATACGAGAAATCAACTCCCAATCGTGATTGACTGAATCAAGATTGCCTCGGAACATCTTTATAGCTGGCCTATTTAATATTCTGTGTGCGGAATATTCAAGCAGGGACATTAAGTGCTCATAAGCATTGAGATATCGAAGCCACAGACAAACAAATTCAACTAAATTATGCAATGACAATCTGGGAGATGAAATCACATATCCCAATCTGCTTGCAGCTAGTCTCCAGAGATGTCTGCCATTTCTGGCACGTTTTGATTCTTTTGATGGAAGATTTCCAAAAACTGACAAAACAAGGAGATCAGGTGGAGAAAATAAAAGACTTAATTTTGGAACCCGGATACTAAAGTCATCCAAATGAAGATCATTCAACTTAATGCATGAAAACAGGTCTGTGGAGGGACAAAAAAAGTTCTTCACATCTTTCATCTCATATCCAATTCCAAAACCTCTAAAATCCATGGCAATAGTAGTCTCTATAAGAGGATTAAAAACAGAACCAACAAGCCCTCTGAGAAAACATCCATGTTCAAAATACGGAGATTCCGCACTAAACTCATTTAGTTCAACCAAGCATACCAATGCATCATTTAAGATGGGAACTTGCACTTGCAGATTGGTGTTAAATATCTGTAAATGGCAATGTTTGAGAACAAGGTTCACCAGCGAAGTTGTAAAACGATTTCTTGAGGAAGTGGAGACTAAGATTCTCTGTAGCACATCATGTAAAGCGCTGCCCTAATAAGAATAAAACAAATTCTCAGCAATTGCACTCAAGTTTAGTCAGTCATAAATTGGTAGAAGTAATTGCTAAAAATAAACCAAACAAGTGCTCCATAGTTAGAGCCAGTCACAAGGACCTATGTTGATACTATAACTTTAGAATTACAATACAACTAAAAATAAAATTTTAAACCAAACACTCACAGTTTAGATAGCTCATGGTCCAGAAATTTGAACAAAAGAATTAAAATCTAAGACACAAAGTATCAAATAAATAAATATAGTATAAAAAAATACCTCAGGATCAATTGCAGCCACAGCCTTCCTCTTTTCATCATCAATCGTAACACTAGATTTCCTCGCCTGTATTGAACTGCCCTCCTTATTCTCTTCCCTGCC
>CAOJBK011987046.1:0-11964 GCA_948294925.1 Codiaeum variegatum
ATGTATGTATTATAGTTAAGTAATTAGGGTTATTATTGATATAATGCATTCTGACTTATTTTATTATTTTTGTGGCCTAGACAGGCAACAGAAAGAGTTGTTGACACTGACATCCAACCACCTACAGGGCAAACTGATCCAGTCACTAGATTCCCAATACCAAATGAAAGGGAGTTGAGAAAAACCAAGGAAAGAGCTTCATCAGTCAAGAATACCAGGAAGATCAATTTCATTGGAGATGGTTCTGAAGTTAGTTATGCAACAAATCCCTCATTCAAAGCTAGTGGATTGAAATGGAAAGGGAAAGAGTGTCACATCCAGACGGCTTAGTGAGGAAAAAGAACTAAAGATTGGCAGACTGACCAAGAAACAGAAAACTGCACAATGGAGAATATGATATTTTTGTTTCATGTATCTCTATTTTGGATTTGGTCTGTTTTGGTTATTTTTGGTGGTATAATTATTTTGGATTTGGCCATTTACTGTTGTGTCATGTTACATTGACAATGTAAGTTACTTTTGTTGTTTCGGAAAAACATACAATTATTTTAGACCTATACAACATGAAATTATGTCTTTGAACCAAATTTAACAACATCTTGACCAAATTCCGTGTTACTTCATTATGTTGTATTTATTTATCAATAATGCTTCATAACAGATTAACTGCATTTTTTTGGAACCAAGATAAAAAATATACATTCCATTGCTTCAAAATAGGGATTACATTTCAAAAACCTACATCAGCTAACTAATAACAAATAAATACATTCCTATCATCTATTATAAGAAACAACAACATTTCTCATATGGGATACATAGATATAACTCATTTGTAAAATATGAGAAAAAAAAAACCAACATCCAAGACAAAACAATAGCAACCATTGCTTTTTGGCTCTTTCTCTTTTCACATTTGACATCTTCCTCCCATTTTTTTTACCCTTTTCAAAAAACTATGATTAGGCCACAATTCACCCAATTCATCACCATATTCCCTCTACCCTTCAATGACAAGTGACTGAGTTCATCTCTGAGCAACTCATTCTCTGCTCTAAGATCATTTATCAATTCTGATACTATTTCAGTGATAGGAGAATCTAACCACTCAAAATACCTGCATGAATTATTCTTCATAGGATTAGGTTGTCATGAACTCATATTCAAGAGTTAAAAAAAATTATATATATAAATATAAAGAACTTCTTTACAGTAAAGAACCTAAACTTTCATGCCAAATTCGACACGCAAAATACCTTCTGCCTGGATTCTCCTCATTCTACGATGTCTTCATTGGAGCTTTCAACCTTCGACCCATCCTGTAGCAGCTGCAGAACTTAGGAGCCCATGGTACCTATAGTCGTGGTTTGTGTGAGATAAAGAAAAAGATGGCATATTCAAAAAGAAGGATGAGATTTGATTTGGAAAGTTTATGAAAATTAAGTCATGGATTTCATTTGAGAAGCAGATGGGATTTAGGGATTTTAAGGAATTTGAGATTAGGGATTTAAATAGAGGTTAGGAAAGAGAAAATATTTCTTTTCCCAACGGTCATATTTATCCTTTTATTTTAATTCATTAGAGTCCATGTGGGACGGAGGGTGAGACCCACAAAACGGAAAGTCCCTAACAAATAACGGGACGTTTTGGCAAGGGCGCGATGACCATTTTAAAAAGATCAGGGACATATTTAATTCTTTCAAAACATTAGGTGCAAATTTGGTATTTTTTCCAAATATTGGGGGCATTTTTGAACCTTAATCTCTTTTTTTTAGAAAGAATGTATGCACTAGTTTCTTTTATTTATATTGAAATTTTTATAAAAATATTCCTTGATCATTCACCAAAAACATTCTTTAGTTGTATATATTGAAAAGCTACCAAGTGTTGATGACATTCTTTAATTGGAACCATGATGATAAGGCATCTTTTATTAGAAATTATGTTGCTGAGATTAAACAAAGCATCACTAAAGCTAATGTTCTCATGGAAACGAAAGAGTATGAAGTCAGGTTAATATATTGGCAACCTCCACCGTGTTCTTATCTCAAACTCAATACTGACGGGAGTTCAAAACATAATGGCAGCAAGGCAGAAGGCAGGGGTGTGTTCAGAGATGATAAGGGGAACTGGATTTGGGGATATATGACTAATATTGGAGGAGGCAATGCAGTCCAAGCCGAATTGTGGGCTCTTCTTACATAGCTCATCATTGCTAAAGATAAAGGCTTTCAAAATTTACAGGTTGAGATGGATTCTATGGTTATTGTGAAGTAGATCAATTCTGAGAAGAAATGCAGTAGTCCGTATAAGAATTTGGTGCTTGCTTGCAAAGAGCTTATCAATGACATATCTTACTGGAATTTCATCACAACTTTAGGGAGAGCAATATAGTGGCAGATAAATTAGCTAATCTCGCTATTACAGAGCCAAGAGGAGTGACTAAGTTAAGCAACCCTCATAAAGATACGCTGCAGCTGCTGCTGCCCGACAACGTGAGGTCACTTGGCCTTGTGCTTTGATATCTGGTTAATCTTCTTAGTTTTCTTTTTGGGATTTCTCCCTCCATGTAATGAAAAAAAAATTGTTGTGGTAGTATATTTATTATATTTTTATTGGAGCATATAAAGAATTGATCACAATTTATTAAAAGAACAGTTTTTTTTTCCCCGGAGAATAGTATTTATAAAACCATACAAAATAATATTTTATCAATTTTACGCACATTTTCAATTAATTTGAAGGATACGTTACATAAAAATCCTATATTTTTATTCATTTTCTCAATTAAACCTTTTTTATAATTTTGGGTTCAATTAAGGACTTCAAATTTTAATTTAGTACAAAAAAACCAATACGTCCACCGTTATGTTTGCCTACGTGGCAAAGTATAAGACTGCAAAGTGGATGCTATATTTTTATTTTCATATTTAATTATAAATTTCTAATAATTATCAAAATAAAAAAAATCAACGTTATAATTTTAATATATTATAATTATAGATATATACCATTTTAAAAATAAATTTAAATATCTTTAAATTATTTATTTTGAGTTTATTTTAAAGATAACAAATACTAGAATTTTTATTTTACTTAAAAAGATAACTAATCTAAATTTTTATTATAAAAATTATAATTTTTAAAAATGAATTTACTCCTCATCTAAATCATAATAATAGAAAAGTGATTTAAATAGTAATTAAATTCTAAAACTATTTAGAATTTAATAATACTAAAACTATTTTATTTTGAGGTGAAGGATTGCAAATCCTACTCAAAAACAAATAAATAAATATATATATCCATATGAATAAAGTCTACTAAAATTTAGATAAAAAACTATCATTTTTTTATTGAAAAAAAGAAAAAAATGACATGAATTTACAAAAGACCATTGTTCTATATATCATAAAAAATTTTAATCTAGTAATAATGTTATAACTTTTTAATATTTATTAATATTGTTCTACATTAAAATTTAAAGTTTTAAAATTTAATTATTTTAAAATAAAAATAATACTAAATTTAGTTTTAAAAAAATTAAAAGCACTACGCGTAAAAAATCTTAATATTTTACATCTTAATTTTGATGAGACTTTTTTTTTTAAATTAAAATTTCTATTTCATACAGATAAGAGTTTTATTAGCTCTTTGTTATATTATTTTATATGATAAATGTTATAATCTCTTTCATTGTTATTGTTTTATTTTTTGAATTTATAATTTTAAAGATAATTAGATAAAAAAAGAAATATAAAAATAAAATATTTATTGAATAATAATTAATATGTAGAGATTAATTATTGAATAATGATAATATAATTGAATTTTTAGTTCATTATAAAATAATATATATTGAGAATTATAATTTATTAAAATAATTAAAATTAAATTTATTTTTTTAAAAAATTGTTTTTTTATTTATTTTGATAATTATATATAAATATAACGGTATAGTTAACACCACTAAACGAGTAAATGTTTTGTATAAATTAAAAATTGAGACTTTTAATTGAATCTCAAAATTATAAAGGGTTTAATTGACAAAATAAAAAAAAAATGTTAGAGGTTTTTTTACCCTATCCCATTATTTTATTATTGACAACCGAAACGAACCCAACATTCAAGTCAATATAGACTCTTACCAGCAATGCTGTACAGAATATCAATCTTGATCGCGTTTGGCACGCAAAACAATAAAAAAAATCTACTAACCAGCGCACGATTCAACGCCGTAACAGATTCTTCATTTTTTCTGTCATCAACGCTGTCGTTTAAACAGATCCAAAGTCCAACATGTAGACTTCCACCAACGGCGTCGTCTTCATTTTCACAGTTCCTTTCTGAATCTCCACCCTCTTTCTCTCTCGTCGCATGTCCATGGATTCCAAGATTTCATCACAGAATCCGACCACCACCGTGAATCCACCGCCAATCCCCAAAGCCCTAGCGCCATCACTTCCGACGAAAGACAGAGACTTTCTCAACCACCTGGAAGCTTACCTAGCGAAGCGAGATGGTGTAGACAAACTCCTCAAGATCTCACGTTACGCCTCCAAAATCATATTAGCTTCCTCAGTTCTCCCTAAATCCCTAATTTTAACAAAACGACTCAAGAGCTTCGAATCCAGTGTAGGAATGAGTCGTAAAGCGTTCCGACTCGGGAAATTCATTCAAGACGTCAACGCTTTAAGAAACTCTCATCTTGACACCAGAGAAGAAATCATCCTCTCCATTATCGCTTACGGAGGTGAAGGCTTGTATTATTTCGTTGAACAATTCGTTTGGCTAGCTAAAGCTGGATTAATCGATAGCAAACACTCGAAAATTTTGGGGAAAATTAGTGCTTGGACTGAGTTTATTGGATACATAGGAAGTATTTCTCTTAAATTTAGGGATTTGAAGAAATTAACAGAAGATGAGGCGTGTTTGGAATCAACAATTGAGGTTGCTGTTGCGAGAGGGAATGGGTATAGAGAAGAAAAGGAAAGAATGAGAAAGCTGAGAGAGAAAAAATTGATGAAGAAGCTATCAATCGTGCAGGATTTTGCTGATGGATTAATGGCGTTGGCGGATATTAGAGATGGCAAAGGAAGACTTTCAGTACCATTGTTGGTTTCATCTGCTGGGCTTTTGTCTGCTTTGATTAGTACACATAAGAATTGGGTCTCTTGCTGATAATGAACATTCATATTGAGAAGGTATGGATACTTAGGAATTCGATTTTTTTTTTCACAATAATTGTTTGATTATGAATTTCAAGATTTGTTCAAACAAGATGCTGTTTTTAAGCTGCAAAATTCAGATTAAAAGGTTGAATAACTCTTATGCTGTTGAGGTAGGGGATGAAGTGTCCCTAAAGCACAATTCTCTTGTTTCTTTTTTTCAAATAATAGAAACATACAGTAATGTGAATGAATGTGAACTCATTTCATGTTTAATATATTCAGACTTAGCTGTTTATTGAGAATTTGTGAATGCCCTGTTAGCTGGTTTTGAACAGAGATGGAGCCAGTACTATGCTGAAATACGCTCCAGCCCAGCTTAAGTTCAAAAATTCAAAATAATACATGAGTTTTGATGAATTTATCTTTAGCCCAGTTGAAATTCTTGGCTTTGTCGTTGGTTTTGATGATCAAAAAAGGAAAATGTGTTCATTTTCCATTTGGTCAGAGCAATATGTTTATTATTCTTTAGCTAAAGCTCCAATTTTTATTGAAGTTCTGGGCTTCAAGGAACTTTTTTTTGAAAGCTCTTTATGAATTCATTGTTGTATGTTTACATTTAAATAGGTTCAACAATTGCATCCCCTGCATTCTTTCCTATGTCAAGCAATACTAGGCTTTCAACATACTTATAAGCAAAAAATCCTTTAAAGGAAGGTGCGTTTTTAGTCTAGAGTTTTTTAATTCGTTGGCTCTCTATATTCTGCAAAGCTATGATTTCATCACGATGAAATTCAACAACACATCTGCATTATTTCTAAAATCCAACACCACAAAGTCTCCTCTCCACCGTTTGCCCACAGTTCCTAACTTCACCCATTATGCAGCTACTCCATACTCTTTCATAACCCATGCATGAGCAGCCTTGTCACCGCAATTGATGATTCCCCATATGCTTTTATGGTCAAGAAGAAATCATTTGCTAAACATTCAGGCAACGGAATCTCACGAAAGATCTCAACACCCACATCAAACACCATGATAGAATTCCCACACTTGCGATCATTTGCAATCCAATGGAATGCACCTTTCGCAAATACAGGAATCTTACTATTGTTAAATCCTATATATCTAGGGGGTACATCAGTAACTTCTTCCATGAATTAGCATTAAGCGAGTAAAGATAAGTCTTAGGAGGAATCAAATCCTGGATGATTGTTAGAATTTTATAATCACGAGTTCTAGAATCAAATCCAAAACCAAAAACCCTAGAACAAGATATGTTACAGCTAAAATGGGGGAGAAAAAGGTGTTTTCTAATGGAAGGGTTCCACTGCATAAATTTATAATAACCAAAGTTACCATATGAAGTATAACTACTGAAGAAGCATATAAGCCCATTGCAACAGCCAGCCGAAAAAGCAGTCTCTAAAGTGTGTGATGGGAGTGTAAGAGTCATGTACTCTCCCAAATCATTATTGTTAAAACGCAAGTTGTATCTATAGTGATAATGTTTATATGCATAGCGTTCTAAAAATAATGGGAAATTGTTTGAAGAATTAACAGGTCTATGAAGGTGGGAAAAAATAAAATTAGGTTTTTTGATAAGAGAATACCATGATTTGCAAACACTGGTGCATCGCAGTAGAGATTTGATTGGCAGCCAACACAAGATTTCGGCCATCAATTCCTCTGGTAAATGACAGATTATTGTATCTGATGTGAGATTTGTTTTTGAGTGCTTTTGAATTTTCATCATTTCTTACAGGCCAAAGGAAGAAAAACAAATTACTGAGAGTATTGCTTGGGCAATTGCTGCGCTGCAGTACACTATCGTCTTTGTTTGGGAATAAGAGAGTGTGGGGATTGAGTTTTTTCAGCAGTTTGAAGAGGTGAGAAAATAACGAGAAAAATAGGGCAAACTAAGTCATAAAATTTTATTAATTTTTCAGACTTTCCCAGGAAGCAAAAAGAATTACAAAAAGTTATATCCTTATAAACTTCTTTTTTTTAATCCATTGAATATTTTAACAAAATTCTAATATTTTATTTTAGTTCTCATAAATTTACATGGGAATTATTTCAATATTATGGACAAAATTTGGATATCTTAAATCACTTTTCATACAAAAGTGCAGATTTTTACTCTCTCTAGAGTCATTTCGCCTAGGGTGTGTTTTTGGAAAACTTGATTCTTTTATTGTTCTTATCTTTTGTGTTCTGCTTTTTGTTAATTTGAATAACCGTGCTCTCAAGCTATTTTGTATCTGTTTTTGATGGTCATCTATGGAAGCCCTTTTGATAGTGCTCCTCCAATGAGCTTTGTTTGTTTTATTAACGGACGATCTAAGTTGCCAGGCTGGTTGGTTCAATTCTCTCCAAAGCTTAAAATCCTGCTTGGGGCTAAGGATGGTGATGGAGATGGAAGTGGATTTGTTGGTGCTCCAGTTTATTGGTCCAAATTGCAGATGGGAAATACAGTTTGTTTGAACCATCAGATTTATATTTGACATACATTCGATTACATTGCATTACGTTCCATTACGTCAAGCTTAGAAATCCTGCTTATGGCTAAGGATGGAGATAGGAGTCTGGTTAAACGGATCGTCCGATGGAATTGGGCTCGGATCCATCTAGAGGCCCAAGGACACAAACGAAAGCCCTTAAGGAGCGGATAGGGTCGGTCTGGATGAGTGAAGAACTCGGTGGATTATCATGTTGCAAAAGTGAGTCGGAGGGTCGGAACAACGAACTCTAGATATCCCGACTCCGCAAGGGACCTAGTCCGAAGCATAAGGACAAATCATTTTGACTTGTCGAGTACAACACTACATGAGCACGTCCCTGGCAAAATCCGCATTTGTCAAAAGGTTATCTCTCCTGAACGCAGTCACTTCGGGGTCCTGACAGATGTAAACAAGATATGATATTCAAGGCGGTGAATCAATCATCATCTGTCACCTCACTCATAGTACATTAACTTTTGATTTAACAGTAACCTTGCTCCCCAAGGTATGGATATAGTCGTCAGATCATAAGCCCATTCGTACTGGGTATCCTTGTATAAGGCTCTTCACGCTCAATTTACAGATATGTTCAACCAACCTCTTCTTCTTCTTTCTTTTTCCCTACAATTCCTCTTAGGCATGAAGCCTGAGAATTTCCTCTGAAAACTTATAACTAACTTGATTGTTGTGATTGCAGACCTTAGGTTTCACGTCCATAACTGAAGAATCCAAACTGCCTTGAAGATCCAAAGTTGTTGATTGAGTTGAGACCTATTAGATGGTGATGGAGATGGAAGTAGATTTGTTGGTGCTCGAGTTTATTGGTCCAAATTGCAGATGGGGAATACCGTTTGTTTGAACCATCAGATTTACATTTGAAATGCATTTGATTACATTACATTAAGTTTTATAACGTCCAACCAAACACTACCTTAGAGTTGAAGATAAAGACTGTTGTTGGTCTGGCTTTTAGCCCTTGAAAATGCTTTAGGTCACTTATTTAGAGAGACTATTTGGTTTAGTTGGCATGTATACTACCATCACAACTCTTTGCTGACGATTTTTTTCCAGCTATGCCTGCAAAATTCTCTAGAAACTCACTGAAAAGGATGGAATGGGCATAGACAATAGGCCTTTAGGCTGAGTTTGTGGGCTCTATGTTGCCCAATGTACCACGACAGTGGGTTTAAATATCCTGGACTTTTTTTAGTCCACTTCAAGTATAGTTAGATTGTGTGAAATGTATGACATTTATATAATTGGAAAAAAATGAAAAAAAAAATCACTTTTCATAAATTTTGTAAACATTTAAATAATTCAATGAAAGACATACTAGGCCAAAAAAAAAAAAACTCACAAAAATTCTTGCATTTTGTGTAATTTATGTTGGTTAAAAATGACACAAAAGAAGTGGACTTTAGGGCTAGATCAATGGCCATCAAATGGAAACTTGTCCTTATTCACGCACAAACAATTGCAGAAACTTAAGCAATTTGGCTCCTTTAAAACTAGCACTGTCACCTACTAGCCAATTTCAGAAACACCCTTACTGCACTAGGCAATTGCAAAGATTCTATATTCATCTCAATGACAAGCAAAATACCATATGAAAGCTATTGGTATTTGCTGATAACAAGAATCTAAAATCCTTTGAAGTCAAAAAAATTATAAAGATTTTAAGAATATCTTAAACTGTCTAGCTAACAATCAAATTGTCATCATAAACCAAGTAAAGATAAAGACATTGGGCTTGATGTCAAAAATAGTATTAATTGGAACAATTGTTCATAAAGACCATATCATTATATTATGAAACGACAACCCCCAACTACATAATGCATACTAGTAAATCGAATACGATGCAGAACTAATTGAACATTGTTTGAAGAATTAAGAGCTTTGTGAAGATGAGAGGAAATAAAATTAGGGCTTGAGATAAGAAAGTACCATGATTTGCAAACACGAGTGAATCGCGTCAGAGACTTAATCGGCAGCTAATACAATATTTCAGCAATCAATTCTTCTGGCAAATCTGATTTGAGAATTGCTTTCGTGTTCTTTTGAATTTTTCTCATCGTTGCAGAGGCAGGGTAAGCAAAATTACGTCTGTATTTTTTATGATATTACATGAGAACGAACACTTCGTCTCAAAAAAGAAAAAACAACACTTTTATTCAAACTAGTTTTCTTCTGGCAAATGACAGATTATCGTATCTGATGTGAGATTTCTCATTTTTTACAGGTCAAAGGGAAACCATATACTGAGTATTGCTGCACTACACAATACGAGAAAATGGGTGAAGAGAGAGTGAGATTGTGTTTTTTCAGCTGGTTGGAAGAAAAGGTGAGAAAGTAAAAAAGAAAGGGAAAATTTTTCTAAACAGGGCGAAGTCATAATCAATTTTACAGATTCTCCTCTAGGAAACAAAAATAATTACAAAAGTTATATCTTTATTAATTTTTTATTTTATCCATTGAAAACTACCTAATATTTTACAGACTTCAACCCTTTCGTTTCCAACAGGATCAAAATCTTTTTCTTGCTGAATCGTTGGCTGGTAGTTTTAGCCTTTCTTCCTTTTGCAAGAGATGAAGAAAACTCGAAAGATAATAACTTGTGATTGATCGCCGAAATATTGTGTTGGTTGCCTGTCAAGTCTCTATTGCGATTCACTTGTGTTTGCAAATCATGGTAATCTCTAATCAAAACTACTAATTTTATTTCCTCTCACCTTCACAAAATTAATTCTTCAAACAGTGTCCCATTATTTTTGCAACAGCTTCTCTTGCCCTTCAGTTACAATTTTCCTTCTGACAATAAAGATTTTGGGGAGTACATGACTCTCATGCCCCTACCACACACAGATTCGGTTGCTTCTGTAGTTGGTTTTTGCAATGGATTGGTTTGCATTAAGCGCTATATTTCGTTTATTGACATTAGATATTATCACTTAATGCTTTGGAACCCTTCCATCCCCTGCTTGCAAAGATGATTATTATAACAGAGTTATTGGTTTCAGATTTGATTCAAGAACTCATGATTATAAAATATTATTATTCATGAAGAATTCAAATCATTTTAGTACGAATAATGCAAATTCTTGGAAGAATATTTCAGATTTAGCTCCTAGTTCTCTCTGTTTTTTCTATAATGATTTTGCTACTTTTGTGAAAGGCAAATTGCATTGGATTGCGAATGACTATAAATGTAGGAAATTCATCATGGAAGATGAAATCTTTCGTGAGATTATATTGCTAGAAGCTTTGATAAAATGTTCAATGTTGATTGTCAAGACATATGGAGAATCATCAATTACTGTTATATCTAATGATAAGAATAAGATTGATATATGGTTTATGAAAGAGTATGGTGTTGCAGCATCATGGGTGAAGTTAGGAACTGTGCTCAAAGATTGTTTAGGAAATTTCAACAATGGAGATGTTTTGTTAAGATACTACCGTGATATAAGAATAACCTCACAGAATATAGAGAGCCAACGGACAAAAACTCTTGTGGCTAAAGTTAAACAAAATTCTGGATTTCTATTATGTACGTGGTTAAAAGTTATGTTTCATTTAGGCATTTACTGCATCCATGGTTAAGGATTTCTATTATGTGCATGCTTAATTGTCAATGTATAAATTAATGCCATTAATTTTTAATATTTTGTTAATCATCTTTAATTAATTATGTTCCATTCTTGAATCAGAAGATGATGGTGTAAGTTTTGTAGTGTTACAAAATAATGGAATTTTGTGTTTGAAGTTAGGCCAATGATGTTGATTTTTGTCAATGGTGCATTCCATTGATTTGCCACTGAGTTTTTGTTCGCCAAAAGATTTGCCACTGATTTGAAAACCCATGAAGATAAGAAATTTCATAATGGTGTTTTATGTAAGATTATGTTAAGGTAGAATGTTTGATAAATGCTTCCTTTGAGTGAGGCTTTAAGTATTTGAGTGAGAGTCCCTAAAACTTTTGTGGCTGGCTGAGTTTTCTCAAGAATTTCTTATGAGAATTAATCACTAGAAAATATTCAGTCTCTATTGTTAATGTTATATGCCTTGAAGTTTCGAAGACCCGAAGGTCTGGGACGAAGATGGATATCGAAGGCTGCTATACCCGAGTTCGAAGGTGTGCTTTGTGCAGTCTCCTCGAAGGGTATGCTTCGCACCCTTTGCCTTCGAAGACCTGGCTTCGCGATGAAGGCTTCGCGTGTCCTGTGAAGTCTAAGGCTATGACGCATCGAAGACCTTATTCAGTATGGACCTTGCGTGTATGTATACAT
>CAOJBK011987106.1:0-10402 GCA_948294925.1 Codiaeum variegatum
AGTCACCAACTGTGCAATAACACCTGCAAATACCAAAACAACAAACAATAAAATCCATTGAGCATAAACAACAAATATGAATAATCTCAAACAAAGAACCAGCAAACAGGAAGACAATAAATATACACATAAAACCATACAATGATTTGAAACCTTCAACTATACACATAAAACCTTAGACAAATGCAAATGGAAAATACCAAAAAAAAAAGTTACCAAATGTCGTGGACGTCGGAGGATATGGCAGCGGGATGACCGGTCGGCGTTGAGAGGCGGTCAGCGGCGATGCGCGGCGGTCACCGGTGGACTTAGCAGCTGGAAACGACGACGCGACTCTGTTTCAAAAATTAAAACCTGTGAAAAATGAATATGCTCTGGGGGGTTTATAATTAATAGTTACTGACGCATTACTGACGCCGAAATTGTGTCAGTAACAAATAATTTTATTTTTTTAGTGTCGCGTTACTGGCGCAAAAATTGCGGCAGGTACATTTACTGACGCGTTACTGACGCCAAAAATGGGTCAGGAACGGTATTTTGACACGCGACTTTACGTAAAATAATTCATTACCACCCATTTGTTTTCTGACGCGTTACTGATGCCAATTTGCGTCAGTAACAATTTTGTTTCTTTTTTTTTCTATCGCGTTACTGACGCAAAAATTGGGTCAGTAAGTTACTGACCCAATTTTTGCGTCAGTAACGCGTCAGTAATTAATTAAATTTTGTTATTTTTTTCATCAGTAGGAGGTAAGTAATGTTATTTTTTACGTCAGTAATTACTGACGCCAAAAATTGCGTCAGTAAATTTAAATTTTTTTATAGTAAAATTATGGTGGGATCATATTCAAAGAGCTGACTAACACCTATTTGCTACACCCAGATCCAACAAGTTTTTTGGATCTGGATTTTAAGAAAAATACGCGTCTGAGAGTGTATCTCTCACCTTTTTTTTTTTTTGCCAAATCCTACACGTTTTTTATTAAAAAGTTCTGAAGGTTATTTTTTTGTCTTTTTATATGTGTTTACATTTTCTTTTATTATTTTTAAATATTTTTTTTATTAAAAGCACTAAACTTAAATATTTTAACATAAATTTTTACAACTATTTACTTATTTAATTTTACTTTAATTTATAATAAAATTTTATTCTAATTAGTTGAAATATTCATTTTAAAAAACTCATAAAAACTACTACTAAATACCTCTAAAATCTAAAATTTTTATGAGAAACAATAATATTTAAATTAAAATTATATTTAGTAAAAATAAAAAATAATTCATCATTGTAGAATAGAAAATTCATTTCAATGAACTGGAAAAATTATATTTTATTATATTTAATAAAAAATAAAAAAATAAATGTTCGCTAATGCAAATTTATTAGTAAAAAAATGAATTTATTACTAGATAAAAAATATTCATTATAAAAAACTAATAAAAACTAATGCTAAATACTTGCAAAAAATATTCTATAAAAAATAATATGTAAAATTATACTTACTAAAAATGAAAAGTAATTAATTATCATAAAGTAGAATATTCATTAAAAAATGAGAAAAACTACAATTTATATTCAATGATAAAATAAAAAAAAAAGAAAATATTCACTATTGCAAATTTACTACGTCAAAGAAATAAATTCACTACTCAAAAGAATATTCATTATAAAAAATTAATAAAAACTATCACTAGTTACCTGAAAAAAATCTATAAAACAACAGTAATATGTAAAATTATATTCACTAAAAATAAAAGAAATTCATTACAAAACAGTAAAATTTTCAAAATAAATTCACAATTACAATTAGAAAATAAGAAAAAAAATTAACTATTGCAAATTCACCATATTAAAGAAATAAATTCACTACTAAAAAAATATTTATTACAAACAACTATAAAAACAACTACTAGTTGCTTATTTTTTATATAAAAAACAGTGATATATAAAATTATATTTACAAAAAATAAAAATAATTTATTATCAAACAATAGAATACTCATTACAAAGAATTATGTAAAATTATAATTCATATTCAATGAAAAAAGGAAAAAAAAAAAGAAAAAATTGATTTTGTTCATCAAATTTAGAAAAAAAAGAGTACATTATAGTTAAACAAAATGTTCATTTTTGTTCACTAAAAATAAAAAATAATTCATTATCAAATAATAGAATTCACTATTATCATGAAAAAAAAATATATATATTCACTATTATAAATTTACTATGTGAAAAAAAATAAATTCACTATTATAAATATCCATTATGGATAAGTAAAATGTCTATTTATTATAATTACATATTTATCAAATGTAAAATTTATAAAAATAAATTTTATCTATTATAAATAAAATAAATATTCATTATTAATTAGCAAAATGTTCATTCTTGTAAAATACATATTTATCAATTATAAAGTATATAAAATGATTTTTTACCATTAAAAATAAAAGAAATATTCATTTATTAAGAGGTAAATTATTCATTATTGTAAGCGCATATTTATCAATTATAAATTGTATAAAATGATTTTGTTCATCAAGCATAAAAAATTGTATATAAAGATTAAGTAAAATGATTAATTTTTATAAATGCATATTTATAAATTATAAAATGTATAATAACTATTTTATTCATTGAGTAAGAATAAATATCTATTATGAATAAGAAAAATTTTTATTTATAAAAATGTTAATTAAATTAAACAATTATTAAAATTAAATATATTTGAAAATAAAATCGAAAGAAAAAATAAAATGCAAAAACACAAACTACAAATTGTAAAGAAACAAGTGACGTGAAAGCAGCCAAAAATAAACTACAATGGATCCAGCGTGGTCCAACATAAAATTTGTGAACAGTTGACTGGACTTCAGTCCAGCATCAAGCCTTATTAAAATTTGCGTCATCTTCAAACAAATTATAAATAAAAAATGTTAAAAAGACTAATGACGTGGCAATTCTAGCTAAACAGGGGACCAAGCTGACAAATTCTAACTAATCTATGTAAGGTCAGTCAATGGTGTAACATGCTTCTTCATTATTATAAGGGTGGCTACTGGCTAAAAAATTTGATGGTGGCTAAAAATTATTATCAAAATGGCAGTTGGTTATTTAAAATTATTGGATATATAATTCTAAATTTCGATTGAAGTGTAAAAGTATAAATAATAAATTTAAATGACGAAAAATAATTATGAATTGTTAGATAATAATCGATTTCTTTTAGCCAAATTGGTTGTAGTCGATTGACTTTGAGAGTGTATTAAACGTAAAGTGGGATCTTCATAGGCAAGTAAAGCCATAAGAGTAGCTTGTAGTTATGGTGAAATTATTTGTTTAGAACATGACAGAGATTTGCAAGTTGCAATAATAGCTCAAGAATTAATTACAGAAAGCAAGCAGGAGTAGAGGAGAATGAGAAGATGGCAATAGGTATTGAAATTTTCAATACTGTGTTTATTTCAAGTTCCATTATTTGGCTGATTTTCATGGCCATGGTGACAATCAAAGTTGAAGCAGAAGGACATCTTCCTAATAAAGAAGGTATGTCCAGTAATGGGTTTTCTTTGTTTCCTTGAAAAAATGCATAAAGTGAGGAGCTTTGTGTATTTGCAGTGGAAGCTCTAAAAGAAGTAGCTACCCAATTGGGGAAAAAAGACTGGAACTTCAACGTAGATCCTTGCAGTAAACACCCGACTTGGTTGACTCCAAATAGACCCAATTTCAGCAATAATGTTACTTGCAATTGCTCCTTTACCAGTGGGGAATGTCATGTTGTCAGCATGTAAGGTCCCATCATTTGCTTTACTTTTCAGATTATGATTGTCAATTAATCAAACACTATATTTCTATTTCACTAAGAATTTGATGATTAAGATGGCAGTGGACGAGTGAGACTGATAGATACTGTGAAAGAGTATAATTAATGCGACTGTTATTACTCAATTTAATCAGATATTTCATTTTCATTTAATCCTTATTAGATTTTGGAATTCATAGGTCTTGAATTCTTGTAATACAGATCACTTAAAGGGCAAGATCTTTCTGGTGTACTACCTCAATCTATTGTGAAACTACCTTTCCTTAATTTCCTGTAAGAAATTTGCCTAATTTGGATCACTTTGTTTACACAACTTGGCCCCTTTGGAATGTACTGAAAAGCTTATATCAATTACAAACTTTGTATCTGGTGGACAGTGATCTTAATTTAAATTACCTCAGTGGTGAGCTACCAAGGGAATGGACTTCTTTGAAGTTGGAAACTCTGTAAGCAGCATCTGTGACTAATTGTTAGGGAAGCTAACGAATGTTCATGAACGCTGAATAAATATTGCATATGCTGCAGGCTCCTTTCTGTTAATCGCTTAACAGGACGAATTCCTACCTATTTGGGAAACATTGTCACTCTTAGAGCCTTGTATGACAGCTCTATCTCTCTTTTTAAACGGATTTTTGGGTGTCAAGTAATTTAAAAGGTTTTCTAGTTAAGCTTGTGACAATCTTGGGTGACAATTCATACAGGAGCCTGGAGAACAATATGTTTTCACGAACTGTTCCGCCTCAGCTTGGAAACTTGGTTAACTTGGAGATTCTGTTAGTCCCTTAAACCCTTTTTTCTATCGCAGAGTGTTCTTTAATTTATTAAATAATGCTAGAGTTTTTTGAACCTTTTTCTTGCAGCTATCTTAGTGCAAACAATCTGACTGGAACGTTACCAGTGGCTCTCACTAATTTGACCAAACTAAGAGTGCTGTAAAAATCCCTGTAGTATTTGACAATGTTGCATTGCTGTTAGTTTTAGTAATTATAAGCAAATTAATCTCCTAAAATTTTGTTTCTTAATCTAATTTTTGTGTTGGGTTATATGCAGTAGGATTAGCAGCAACAACTTCATAGGAAAAATACCTGATTTTTTCCTAAGCTGGAAAAATCTTCAGCAATTGTACGTGCTTTTTCTCACCTCCATTTCTTAATCCACACAGTTCTGGTTTATTAAAAGGAAATTTGAATGATATGCCAACAGAGAAATTCAAGCTAGTGGTTTTGAAGGGCCTATTCCTTCTAGCATTTCTGCTTTGAATAATTTAACTGAACTGTAAGTTATGCCTTCCAAGACACTCTTACTTATCCTAATATCCTTATGTATTTTTGAGAGAATTTGAAAATTGCATATCTGACAATTGTTTTATTCTGTATCATTGTGTAGAAGAATTAGTGATTTAAATGGAGAAGGTTCAGAGTTCCCACACCTGGAGAACATGACAGGGATGAACAAGTTGTAAGTCGATTTAATAATGATCGGTGGTTAAAATCATGATATTTCTACAGCAGTAATTCAGCTTATGTGAAGATAACTTATGTTGCAGGATGTTGAGGAATTGTGATATATCTGGACCAATCCCGGGTTACATAGCAGCAATGCTAAATTTGAAAATTTTGTAATTTTTCATTCCTTTTCTGCTCAAGAATTAAATCCTTTTCTTCTACAAGAGAATTGGAGTTATACCCTTTATAGTATAGTTGGCTAATTGATTTCCCTGCAGAAGATGTTTAAAATTTTCATCATCATGCATGAGGCCTTGCTTTTAAAAATTTGTTTCCGTGCAGAGATCTCAGTTTCAACAGATTGGGGGGAAGTCTTTCAACAGATCTTGAAGGTTTAACAGAAATGGAGAATGTGTAAGTGTTCTATGTTCTTGAGCTGGCTAGATAGCATCTTTTTGCAGTGCATAAAGAGAATCCTTTGAAGATAGTTGCTGCAAACTTTTTGGAAACCACCCAAAGCCTTTCAAAGTTTCACATCCAAATTTAACACAAGAAAATAGCCATCTGGCCCTGTAGTTGATGATTTAAAGAGGTTTAACATTCGATTTATCAGATACAGAAGATTTTATTTACATGATAAAAAGAGATGTATACAATATGATGGGCTTTTAGAATTTGATTTTACCAAAGATGCACCTATCCACAATCCCTCCCATTTTATTAGCCTTGAAAATATGCTTTGTGAATGGTTAATGAAATTTTGACATTTATTAGCCTTGAATAGACATCGAAATTTCCTCCATTGAAATACAGATAATAATAATAATGTTTGATGATAAGTGGAGAAAAAATCTTCTTTTTTCTTTCCTCAAACTAAAACACCATATGATGTTTACGCTTTAGAGAGCATATATATTGCTGTTTATTCCCTTTTAAGTTAATTTTGTCTTACTCCTTATTGTCTTCCAGTCTTCCCTTCATTGAGTATCTGTTATCTGAGATATTGACATGATGATTCCTGTTGAATAGGTATCTAACAAGCAACTTACTTTCTGGACCAATCCCGGATTGGCTCAAGAATGGAGATACTCGTGCGTATGTGTGCTTCTCTCTTGATCCTATATTTGTTTTTGCATGAAATTATGTTGATCTTGTGTTTTATAATTCCATCCTTAGGAACACATAGTTCTGGTTCCTAAATATATTATGCATGCATACTTGCATAAACTCAGAAGCATACATTTACATATGTAAATTCCTAGTTTGGATAGGTGAAGTTGAATTATTCAATTTTCAACGTGGAGTAGGCAAAGTTGCCTCATTATACTGAAAACTCCAATTGCTTCTTGCTTTATGTGGCATATGGAAGTGGCAATGCATATTAAATTTTGACTTCCATTGCTTAATCCTTTCCATCTAATATCAGACATTTAAATCAGCAACGGCCCAATAGTTCAAGTGCCTTCTTTCAAGTGCTTGGATGCAATTTGAAGTATTGGGGAGTTGGGATCAAATCCCCAAGCCAGAGCCAAGAATTTCCTTATGGATGGGGAGAGTTTTTTTCTCTTTGATGTTGGTAGGTGGGGTTTAGTAGGTGGGAAGGCCACCACCTGTTCTGCAGGGTGGCTTAGTCGCCACAAATGGACAAAAGGAAAAAAAAGAACATAGTTTAACTGCCTCATAAAGTTGAGGCTAGGCTTGGGCCAAATGTTTGATGAAACCTGACTGATCACATTGAACCTAGAGAGATTAAAAAAACAAACTGGCAGACAACTTATAAATTGTAGCTAACTCTTCTTCTTGTGGTAGATAAAGGTAAAAATTTTTGTACATCTGTACCTGAACAATTTAGATAGTCACTAAATATAATTGTCTGTTAACTCTACATTTTTTAAGCATGTTAAAAGAAGTTTAATGATTATTTGCAGTGAAATAGACCTTTCTTACAATAATTTTTCTCAAAGCTCATTGCCACCTACTTGCCGAGACACACTGTAAGAGCAGCTTCTATTTTCTCTGGTTTTTCCTTTGTTTGAAGAAAGTTATTTTGCTTTATACATTCTGATTCTTATCTTTTTGTTGATCCATTAGAAACTTGTACAGAAGCACCTCAGAAGGGAACAGCTTGTAAGATACCTCATAATTGAATTTTAGATAAAATTTGGTTCAGCACCGCCACCCACTCGCCTAACCTTTACACTTTTAACATAAACTGATACTTCTTTCTTATACAATTTTCAGAAAAGCTGTCGAGTGCTTGAAAAATTATCCTTGTTCAGAAGGTAGTCATTCTTTTGAATCAAAATGCATGGTACCTGCTCCAATTGTTTTTGAGGCTTTTCTCTTTTGATTTCACTTAAAAGAATGAAACTGACAGTGAATGATAATTTTATGCCTGCCAGAACTATTAATCTGTTAGAATCTTTGTATAGTCAGATATTCATTGCACATAAATTGCGGTGGAGGTGCAACCACAATTGGAGACATCACCTACGAAGCAGATGAAGAGCCTTCAAGTGCAGCAAAATATGTTCCCATTAAGGAGAGATGGGAATTCAGTAATACTGGACATTTCTGGGACAAAAATAGATCCTCAAGTGACTTTATAGCACAAAATTCATCTGTCCTTATGATGAAGAATTCTGAATTGTACACAAAAGCACGCGTCTCTCCTCTCTCACTTTCATACTATGCACGTTGTTTAGCAAATGGGAGTTACACTGTTAAGCTTCACTTCGCTGAGATAATAATGAGAGAGAATAGATCTTTCTACAGTCTTGGGAGACGGATATTCGATGTTTATATTCAGGTAATTGATGTTATTTTATGATTTATCTGTTGGAGAACTTGTTTTGACTACATTTTCATGTTGTAGGATAATCATGTGTTGAAGGATTTTAATATTGTAAAGGAAGCACAAGGGGTTGATAAGGTGATCGTTCGGGATTTTAAAGCAGTTGTTAAGGATGGATCTTTAGAGATCCGCTTTCATTGGTTTGCAAAAGGAACAACAGCTACACCAAAGAGAGGAATATATGGTCCTCTCATATCCGCAATTGATATTGAATCTGGTATTTTCTGCCTCTTGTATTTAAGAATTTGTCTAATCTTGTATGGCACATAGACTAGAATGACATGGTAGGTGCATATAGATATGTGGTTGGCAGTACTATTTTCTAGTGCTGCATAGTTTTTTATGAATGCTTTTATGAACTTTTGAATGCAATCTGACAGTTAGTGGTCTTCCTTTTTTTCTAATCTTTCATAGACTTTAAACCCCCCGTTTCCAGTGAAGCCAAGAAGAAGAAAATCATTGTGGTTGGAGCTGTAGTTTTGCCATTATTACTCATTCTCATTGTTGCAAGCATTCTTTGGTGGAAAGGTTATTTGGGAGGCAGGGCAGTAAAAGAACAAGGTACTGATTGTAAATAAAATGAAACAATCAAGAATTTCATATTAGTAATGCAATGATCTGAAACATTTTGCTGACAAAGAATTAGAAAATGAAAGTACAGTCATAGAAACAAATATTGCATTCTTAAATGGGTTCCCTTATCTACTTTACTTTATTCATCTGCTACCTGCATCATACTTTGCTTGAAAACTTTTAAATGGAAAAGAAAAATAAGAGTTAATAGAATTTCTCTCCAAATTGGAGAGAAATATTTTGGAGTGTTTTAAGTTCATATTTTTCCTCTTTTCTCTCCTTTTCTCCTCTCTTATTGTAAACTAAACAAGAGAAATTACTTTAATTTCTTTTCTTTTCTTTCCTCTTATCCTCATTTCTCCCCAAACAAACAAAGGTTAAATGAACTTAGTCTTGTTCCTTGAGCAGAACTATTAGGTTTAGATTTGCACACTGGAGTGTTCACCTTCAGACAAATTAAAGCTGCAACTGGCAACTTCAATCCAGCTAACAAACTTGGAGCAGGTGGTTTTGGAGCAGTTTATAAAGTATGGGACAGTGCAATCCTTCCTCGAAATTTTTTTATCTATTTAACTTATTTGGCCTTGACAAATGAATGATCAAATTAACAACTTTTACATTATATCGTTGCTGCAGGGAACACTAAAAGATGGTACTCTAATTGCTGTTAAGCAGCTTTCTTCAAGATCAAAGCAGGGAAACCGAGAATTCTTAAATGAAATAGGCATGATTTCAGTTTTACAGCACCCAAATCTTGTCAGACTATATGGCTGTTGTGTTGAAGGGAACCAATTGTTGTTGGTCTATGAATACATGGAAAACAATAGCCTTGCACATGCAATGTTTGGTAAGCCTTTTGTTATGTTCTTGAATTAGTAGTTTGTGTAACTTGATCAAGTAAAAAAAACAAATTACGCCATTTGGCAACACATTCCACTAATTTCTCATGCATGTTGAATATAGACACAGACGAAAACCAGTTTAAATTTGACTGGGCTACAAGGCAAAGGATTTGTATTGGCATAGCAAAAGGTCTTGCTTTCCTGCATGAAGAGTCTGCATTTAAAATTGTTCATAGAGACATAAAAACTGCTAACATACTCCTTGATGGGGACCTCAACCCTAAAATTTCTGATTTTGGTTTGGCCAAACTTGATGAAGAAGAAAATACCCACATCAGCACCAGAGTTGCCGGAACTATGTAAGCTATCATTTTTTTTTTCTAAATGCTTAACAAATCCTTTTGTGCATACAAAGAGAGGTAAACTTCCTTTTATCTCAGCTTAAACCACAATATGAGCATGTTAAAAATATATATTTCTAAAAATCTGATATCTTGAGAGTAAACTGCAATAATGCAGTGGTAATTATCAGTCCACATTTTGAAACTAAAATAATCTGTCAAGTGCAAATGATGACATTTGGTAGATGTATTGTTATATGCCTTGAAGTTTCGAAGCCCGAAGGTCTGGGACGAAGGTGGATATCGAAGGCTGCTATGCCCGAGTTCGAAGGTGTGCTTCGTGCAGTCTCCTCGAAGGGTATGCTTCGCACCCTTTGCCTTTGAAGACCTGGCTTCGCGATGAAGGCTTCGCGTGTCCTGTGAAGTCTAAGGCTATGACGTATCGAAGACCTTATTCAGTATGGACCTTGCGTGTATGTATACATCTGATGTACTGGGTTAGTGAGAGCTGTCAGGGTAGTTG
>CAOJBK011988712.1:0-11523 GCA_948294925.1 Codiaeum variegatum
ATCTCTATCTTATTAGAAGCTTGCATTTATAAATTCATGGACTTAAATTCCATGATCTCCATAAACCAAGAATATTTATTTAGTATTTTTTAAATAATTAAGAATATTCTTGATAACTCTCCAGTGACCTTCCTCGGGAGAAGCTTGGTATCTACTCATAACACTTAGAGTATACATAGCATCTCATGTCATGCGATCCAACTCTATACATTTCTTGGGACACATATCTTTTGAAAGGTAAATGCCTGGTGATATTGAGAAGTATCAGTTATTAGATTGATCCATGCTAAACATCTTTAGAATCTTATCAATGTATTTACTTTGGGATAAACTAAACAACCTTTTAGATGTATCTCTATAGATCCTTATTCTCAGAATATAAGTTGTTTTTCCTAAGTCCTTCATGGAGAACTATTTGGATAACCAAATCTAATTAACTAAAGTATGGGAATATCATTACCTATTATTAATATTTCATATATATATAATCCTAGGAATGTTATTTAGCTACTAACCTGCTCATATACACAAGATTCATCTTCACTTTTTATAAAATCAAACTCTTTGATTATCTCATCAAAACGAATGTTCCAACTTCTCAAAGATAATTTATTATAGTGAACACTTGACATTACTTGTGTATTTTGAGCTTTTGGTTGCACCTCTAATTATTGAGGTACAAACTCAGTTTTCATCATATTGGAATTATATATTTGTGATTCAAGATCTATCTTGCTCACACCATTTTCTTCTTGAAGAAACTTTTTCTCAATGGGACAATAGAAATAATATCCATTTATTTCTTTTAGATATCCAACAAATAGATATTAATCAAATTTTGTTTCTAACTTATCAATTATATCCGCTTCACATAAGCTAAACAACCTCAAATCTTCATATAAGATAAATTGGGTTTTCGAACTTTCCATATCTCATATGGTGTTTTGTCGATTGATTTAGATGGAACACGGTTCAGTGTAAAGGAAGCAACTTCTAGGGCATATCCCCAAAATGATTTTGAAAGATCCACTTGTTTCATTATAAAGCACACCATGTCTAATAGTGTGTGATTTCTCCTTTTAGATACACCATTATATTTTGGTGTATGTGGAGGAGTCCAATGAGAAAGAATCTCATTCTCTTTTATATAAATTTGGAAATCATGACTTAAGTACTCTTCCATATCAAATCTTAGTGTTTTAATACTTTTGCCAGTTTGTTTTTCTACTTATAATCTAAATTCTTTGAACTTTTCAAATTCTTCAGATTTGTGTTTCATCAAATACACATAATAATATCATGAATAATCATCAATAAAAGTTATGAAGTAGGAAAAACCACTTCTTGCTTATGTATACATGGGCCCAAATACATCTGAATGTATAAGGTCCAATAGATTTTCTAATCGTTCACCTTTTCCACTAAAAGGCATTTTAGCCATTTTGCCCATTAAACAAGATTGATAGGTATCAAATATTCATAATTAAATATATACATCCTTATGTAATTTGGAAATGCATTTCTCGTCTACATGGCCTAGTGTTCGCCTAAAAATATACTATCCAAAAGCGACTCGCACGTATACGGGGCAATTGTAGTATAGAGGAAGTACTTAAGATCATATCTCTCAAGGAATTGCAAATGGAATTATTTATTTCATTATAAAGCAAATAGAAAGCGAATAGAATTTGTTTAATTTTAATAATGAGAAAATTAAAGTAAAAACAGAAAGTAAAAGAAACAAATGGCAATGCAAACACTTATTTTACTGCAATGGATTTATAAAGCCTAGGGTTTGTAATATGATTATCAATCCTTTATGTTCTAGGAAAATTTTAATTGATTATGCTAAAGCCCTAACTCCTAATAGTTTAAATGATGGAAATTGAATCTAATAGTTTTCTCATTCATAGAAATCATACAAGAAATTTAATTAATTAAGAAGTTGGACCTAAACTTAAGACTTATGTTTCCAATTCACCTTAAAATTCCTAAAAGAATGTGTTCAAGATTCAAACTTCATCTCTCGATCCTTCATTCAATTCCTAGTTCAAACAATTAATGGCTAAACAATTGTTCATAAATATTCAAGCAATTCAATTAAGAATACCAAGCATACTCAAAGAAATTAATCCAATAGCAAATCAATAACACATCATACAAACCCTATACTAGGTTGAATTTAGTTCATGGAATAAGCAAGTTCAATCTTCATATTATTAAAAGCAAAATCAAACAATTAACCCATGTTGTCTTTACAATAATCCAATGATAAAAATAATATGAAGAATTCAACTCATTAGCAAACCCCAAATTTCTAGGTGACTTTTCAATAACAATCCTAAAAATAAATTACAAACACAATCTTGGTAGAAAAGACTACAAACCTAGATAAAACCCTTAAAATCAAGTGGTTGATCACAGAAGGAAGGTGGAGACGTGCTACTCTCTCAAATTTGCCGTCAAGAACTCCTCTCAGACTAATCTCTCTCTCTCTCTCTCTCTCTCTCTCTCTCTCTTCTGCTATAAATAAATTCCTTTTATAGTTCTTTAAGGGTTATTAGGTTTTGGATAGGTGTCAAGCATGAATTGGCTAATTTTAGCAGCATCAACATAAGTTAGATAGGTGTCAAGAATCAAACATCTGGATTTCGTGCCAAATTTGGATAAGAAAACGAAGGAACCAGACTTTATGGTATGTTTCAAAGTTGTAGATATTTCTTTTAGATTTCCAATATTACTTAAGTCACCTCAATTCAGCCTTTGTAACTCGATTTATGCTCAAAATACCAAAATACATTTAGAGTTGTCAACCACGTTAACGGTCTACATGAGCAGAATTGCAATCTACATGGTCCATGTGACCAGTCGTGTAAAAATTGGAATTTTGGCATTAACCTACACGACCTAAACCCCATTTTACATGACTCGTGTGAACTGGTTGTGTGAAAATGTCAATTTTGGCTGAGCTTCATGATATATTGATCCAATATTACTCCAAGCTTCCATTTTTACATGTTTCCTACAAACGACATCTCAAACCTTCCTCAAACTTAATATTGACTAAAAATAACATAATTAAACATAAATGCATAATAAATAAACCTAAAAATAATGTAAAAATATAATATAAACTATGACACAATAACTACCCCACGATTAGAACCTTGCTTGTCCTCAAGCAATAATAATTGTATAAATCGGATTAACAAAATCATCTAGTATTTCAAGTACTCAAATGCTAACAACTTCAGCATAAACACTTTGAACGAATGCATACGTTTCCTCTTTAAGGATTAGATACCTTGAAAGAAAAGCTAACATGATATACTATGCATCTCTCTAAGTGTTTCACTCAAGTTGCATTGAATGGTCACTCAAAACCAAGATTAAAAGCGATCCACCATAAACTTGATTATTAATCCAATCTCCAACACTAATTTAATTCAAGCATCAATTAAAAGAACTTTTCATTTGATTGTAATAGGGTTAAGGTCAAGGTATTGAGCATTTAAAAACCTAAGAACAAAATGCAACACTCAAGGATGCTTACTTCCCAATTCTTCTAAGAATTTCATTGCAATGAATATTAATATTAATTGAAACATATACTGCAATATTGAAATGAATATTAATATTCATTGAAACATATATTGCAATGAACTTACATGTTAAAAAATATGATAGACTTCACTTGCAACTCTTTTTTTTTCAAATTTTTTTTTTTGGTTTTTTAAACAAAAATGAAGTTTATTGTAACATAAAGCATTAAGAACATTCCCCAAGGCTTGCCTTACCCTACACTTAAAAACCTTGCTTGTCCTCAAGCAAGAGAAACACATTCAACTTTATGAAAATGATTTTGAAGTGAGATTTTTATAATTAATAGCTTTAGTCCCTTCCTCTTCTAAGTGAGAGTTTCCTTTATCCTCTTTCTGAACCTCACTCTAGGTACACAATTGCAGCTTATTATTTTCAAAAGAATCGTGCAAAGAACAATCTTGGGAATTAGTATCAAATGAATAAATGAAATAGCAATTCTCAATAGTGTTCGGGATAGACAAATTTCCAAAAATAGAAACTTCAACTATTTGGTCCAAAATGGTCATTTTTTTATTTTCTATTTTTAACATCAATTATAGTATTAATAGTTTCCATAAAGGGTCTTCCTAACAAGATATGTAGAGATGAACTATTAGACAACCCATCACCCATGTCCAAAACCACAAAATCAACTAGTACAATTAACCCACTTACTTGAACTAGCACATCCTCTATTGTTCCTCTAGGGAATCTCAATGAACCATCTGCTAGTTGTAAACATATCTTAGTGGGTCTAAGCTCTCCTATGTTCATTTCTTTAAATAAGGGATAGGGCATCAAATTTATACTAGTACCTAAATCTAACATGCCCTTAGCTTCTTCATCCCTACCCATGGTCATGCTAATTATGAATCCACTAGGATGTTTTTCTCTTGGAGGTAGTTTATGCAAGAGAACAATAATAGCTACCTCAGACACAACAACTATCTCTAGTTCATCAAGCTTCTTTTTCTTAGAATTTAACTCTTTGAAAAACTTAACATAGGTAGACAAAATCTTATTAATTGAAGCCAAAGAAGGTTAATACTTACCTTAGAAAGGATTTTAAAGAGATCATCAATTTGTTCATCTTACTTACCATTGTCAAGGCGGCTCGAAAATAGAAGTGGGGGCTTATATGGATCATTTGCCTTATGAAGCTTAGATAGAGAGTCCTCTTCATTCTTCTTCTCATTCAAGAACACAAGCTCATAGCTATGCCTATCCATCTCTTGGACACCTACAAAAGAAGAGTTAACACCAAAATAGTTATCATCATTATCTTTACCATCCCATAAGTCCATTATTTACTTGGCTTACTCTGGTTGGCTCATAAGTTTCCATTTTTTGTGTGTTCAAAGTTGGTTTGCAACTTGACTAATTTGAATCTCTACTTTCTTCACTGACACCTTTAAAGAATCAAACCTTTAATTATTGGCCTCCTGGTTTTGAGTACTAGCTCCAATGAAGGCATTCAAGCTATCTTCTAAGGCCATCAATCTTGGTTGTTGGTTCCATGTCACCCCTTGGAGTTGGTTTCCTTTTTGCATTACTAGGAATGGAGGTTGTTGTTACTGCTGCTGGTTGTTCCCATTCCTCCAAGATAAGTTTGGATGGTTCTTCAAACCTAAGTGTTTGAAAATGGGTCATTTTTAAATCTAGGTTTGAAGCCATCCAAAGCTTGCGCTTATTCTAGCTCACCTATATAATAATCAACACTATAAGGATTAATGTTAGCACCATGACCACATATACCACAAACCTCATGATGTTGGACATGGTGTTCTGCTTCGTTGAAGGTAGTTTGATTTGTGAGCTCAGTTATTTGCATAGCCACATCTTTTTCTAGGAGCTCCATCTTGAACTCCAACTCTTCTCCCTTTCTCACATTTCTACTGAGAGTTGGCATCAAGCATTTCAAACAAGTCATATGTCTCCTCATCAGTTATTTCTCCCATTTCTCCTCCAGCTGCATTGTCAATAATGCTTTGGCTCTGCAATGTAAGCCCATCATAGAAAATTTGGTTGAGAAAATGCAATGGATAGTGATTTTGTGGGCACTAGATTTGCAGTATCTTGAACCTCTCACATGCCTCATGAAAAGCTTCTCCTTCCATCTGTGTGACTGTTACAATCGTTGATCTTAATTCAACTATCTTCTAGTGAGAGTAGAACTTCTCCATAAATTTGTTATACACCTCCTCCCAAGTAAACAATGAGTTGGGTGAAAGTGTCATCAACCAAGACTTAGCACTGTCCTTTAAAGTGTAAGGAAAGCATCTCATCCCCAGCTGATCTTCAGTCAGACCTTGTAAAGGGAAGGCCTGGATGGTGGCATAGAAATCTTTGATGAAGTTTAGGGGAGACTCCGTAGAATGTTGGGAGCATGCATTAATCTATGTTCTTCGGCTCATAGTTTTGGGCAGCCGCATTGAGTTTAATACATGATGTTGCGGTGCCTATGACTGGCTAAGCATACTCCTTCATGGGTTGGCATTCTTGTGCCATTTCCTCTTGTTCTCCTTCTAGTTCTTCTTCAATTGGGTCTAATCTCCTTCTATCTCTACCCAACCTATGAACGTTATCAACAAAAGGGACAAGCTCTCCTTCTAAAGAACTTTTCCCTAGATTAAAATCTAGAAGAAAAAAAACTAGAAAGGGAAAAGGCACAAATTTGCCCTTAATGTTTTAAGAATGGACCTTTTAGCCACTTTATGTTTTCATCGCGCCAATTTAGCACCTAATGTTATAAAAAAAATGTATCAAATATGCACTTCCGTTAATTTTTTCCATTAGAACCGTTAGTGAATCCCATTTTAGATGATGTGTCACATTTTTTTTAAATACATTTGCATGCTTAATTGTAATATTAATAATATTTTTATTATTATTTTACATTTTAATTAATAAAAAATGGAAAAGAAAATATAATTGCCACATTAAAATCCTTAACCATTATTCCCACTTCTTCTCTTATTCATTCTCATGTCTCTATTTTAAATTTAATCAAAAGGAGCCTTTTCCGAAAATGTAAAAAAAAATAAAAATAAATAACATTAATTAATTAACTTAAATAAGGGATTTGTTTTTCTTTCTATATATTTTTTCTACAATTGCTCTAAAGAATTCCTAAAAAAAGTCGTGATTTTCAGTCCTATTCTCAAATCAATTCCTTCAAAACCCAAATTTCTCAAATCGAAAACCAACATTAGAAGATCGAAATCCAACCTACAGTATTTTTATTTTCAATCCAATTTCTTGAATCGATTTTTTTAAAAAAAAAATCCAAGATCGACGGCCAATTTAAAGGATTGAAATCCAAGCTATGTATTTTTTCCAAGATCAACACAGTAAAAGAACCAAAAAGAATCTGCATATTTAATTGGATTTATAAATACCACACATATTTGAAAATGATGAATCTGTGTTTCCATAAAATCATCTTACTTTATTAGTTTGTAATCTCTACTGAGCAGCCACTAGAAATTTGATGCTTAAAAGATAAATTGTTTGGTTTAATATTTAGTTATTTTAGAGGAACTGGCAAAAAATTAACGAAGATGATAGTTTTGGGACAGAGACCGTTGTGAGAGAAAGAAGTAATTCACAAACGAAAAATAATATTTTACTCTTAATATAGTATATTTATGTTAATTAAAACTAAATAATATTTTCTCTTCTTGTTTTAATTAAATAAATTCTCTAGAATAAAGAAAAAAAATTGAGAATAGTGGTTAGGGATTTTAATGTGGAAATTAAATTTTCTTTTATATTTTTTATTAATTAAAATGTAAAATAATAAAAAATTATAAATATTACAATTAAGCATGCACATGTGTCTAAAAAAATGTGACACGTCATCTAAAATGGGACCCAATAGCAAGTCAAATGGAAAAAATTAATGAAAGTGAATATTTGATACAACTTTTATAACGTTAGGTGTTAAATTAGTGTGACGAAAACATAAAGTGGTTGTGACGAAAACATAAAGTGGTTAACGGGTCAATTCTTAAAATAGTAGGGCAAATTTGAGCCTTTTCTCAACTAGAAATAAAAATAATTATAGTGAAACAAACAAATTCGCCTTGCAACTCCTAGGCAATTATCCCAAAAACTTGTTCGCCTCAAAATATATTTTCCAAAAGTGACCCGCACGTATATAGGGCAATTGTAGTATAGGAAGCATCCAAGGTCGTATCTTTCAAGGAATTGCAAATTGAATTATTTAATTCGTTATAAAGCAAATAGAAAGTGAATAGAATTTATTTGATTTTAATAACGAGAAAATAAAAGTAAAAACATACAGTAAAAGAAATAAATGGCAATATAAACACTTGTTATAATGCAATGGATTTATAAAACCTAGGGTTTGTAATCCAATTATCAATCTTTTATGTTCTTGGAAATTTTTAATTGATTACACTAAAGCCCAAAGTCCTAATAGTTTAAATGATGAAAATCGAATCTAATAGTTTTTGCATTCATATAAATCATATAATCAATTAAATTAATTAAGAATTTGGACCAAAACTTAAGACTTATTGACGTAGCGTTTAACGCGTGAAGATCGTCACACGAACTAATCTCCCAAAAGAAACGTTTCAATCCAAAAACATAAACAATCTCAAAGAGATTATAATAAAATTGTTAAGGTTTATATTAATTAATAATTGATGAAAGTTCTTTTACGATGACCTAAAATAACCTATTTATAGGAGTTACATAATCCTAATCTAAAATTAATAAGGAATTATAATTATAAAAAATAAAATAATAAATAATCTTAAATCTATTAGTAAACTAATTAAAATACTTGCAAAACAAGAATTCTTAACCAAATAAGAAAAATAACTAAAACTCTTTATGAATAAGGAAGACTAATTAGAAATCCTTATTAATCAAGAAAATAATTAAAAGACTCTAAAATAATTAAATTATTAAAATAAAATCATGAGAGTGCTCTCATCATACACCTCCACTTCAAGAAAACTCGTCCTCGAGTTGACTGTTTGATCTTGAAATCTTCCATGCCAAACAAATAAATACTTGGAATTCTTCAATGCACAATCAATAATTAGTTGATATTTTATCTTCATGAACGCACTTAGTGCATTAGTTAATCTAAAATTAATGACTAACTATTCAAGCAACCAATGTCTCACCTTGAAAATATTATTGCTTACATATAAATATTTTAAGTATTCTTGCACCTTCACTAGAATATTATTCACCTATAATGACTGATTTATAAATTTCTCTTTCATAATTAATAAATAAATCTCTACATCATTCACTCTCGCTTCGACCGGACTCGACTACAAGTTTATAATTAGCTTTTGAGAACTAAGGGATATCAATTTTTCTTGAAAGTTCAACAGACATGGAATATGAAAATAATTATTAACCCCAATAAAATCAATATCATTATTTCTTCCCTATATCTCCTTTAATTAAATCTACCCCAAGATTCACAAATCCTTCTTCATTTTCAATTGATTCAACTTCTATTGGCATTACCTCTTTCATGGTGATTGTTTCAACATGTAGTTTCTACACATCTTCCTCTTTGACTTCAAAATCTTGATTATCAATAAAATCCAAACTCTCAAATTTAATTGCTTCACATCTAGAATTCTCATCCTTCTTGGATTGAATTCCATCACAACTCTCTTTACAACTCTCAACATGATTATGTGTAGAATTTTCTTCATAAAAATTTATGGAATTACAAAGAGAAAAATTCTCTGACTTTTTATAATACGTATTTATCTTTTTATTCAAATTATACAAAATATAACAACCAAGATAAAATTCATCAACTAATAAAATTTTCATCTTTGTCTAATAATGAATTTTACCATATCTTTTTTTTTTATAATCAACCTACCATTCCAAAGCATAATCTATTAATTTCATGGAAGCAATTTCAACATTTTCTACCCCATAAAATTATAATAATCAAAATATATCTCTAAATTAAATAACCATTTAACAAAAATTTTCTTATAAAAATCACCATCAAAATAAGAAATACTTCTAAGATTATGAATAACTCTATGAACATATTGATTTTGAGCTCCACTAAGTCTCTTATTTATTTGAGCAATCGATTCAACAATTGGTCTACCATGGCTACCTCCTCCAGCTTGACTCAATACGTTATTCATATTCCCTTAAACACCTTCTCACAACAAGATATGTAGTTGTCCAACGATTTCTATTAACTGTTGCCCAATATTATAAGTTGAAGTTCTCTGTTCTTTGATTGCTCCCCAAACAGTTGATAACCCTTAAACTTCATCATAGGGTCGACTATCACCACTATCAAGAACCATCTGATTGGGTGAATTCCCACTCTGATACCACTTGACGTAGCATGCAATGCGTGAAGATTGTCAAATGAACAAATTTCCCAAAAGAAACGTTTCAATCCAGAAACATAAACAATCTCAAAGAGATTATAGCAAAATTGTTAAGGTTTATATTAATTAATAATTGATGAAAGTTCTTTTACAATGACCTAAAATAACCTATTTATAGGAGTTATATAATCCTAATCTAAAACTAATAAGGAATTATAATTATCAAAAATAATAATAAATAATCATAAACCTACTAGTAAACTTATTAAAATACTTGCTAAACAAGAATTCTTAACTAAATAAGAAAAATAATTAAAATACTTGATGAATAAAGAAGACTAATTAGAAATCTTTATTAATCAAGGAAATAATCAAAAGACTAAAAAATAATTAAATAATTAAAATAAATCATGAAAATGTTCTCATCACTTTTGTTTCCAATTCATCTTATAATTCCTAAAAGAATGTGTTCAAGAATGGAACTTTATCTCTCGATCCTTCATTCAATTCCTAGGTCAAACAATTAATGGCCAAACAATTATTCATAAATATTCAAGCAATTTAATTAAGAATACCAAGCATAATCAAAGAAATTAATCCAATAGTAAATCAAGAACACATCATACAAATCCTATACTATGTTGAATTTAGTTCATGGAATAAGCAAGTTCAATCTTCATATTATTAAAAGCAAAATCAAACAATGAACCCATGTTGTCTTTGCTATAATCCAATGATAGAAATAACATGAAGAATTCAACTTATTAGTAAAACCTAAATTTCTAGGTGACTTTGCAATAATAATCCCAAAAATAAATTACAAACTCAATCTAGTTATAAAAGTTTGGAAATCTAGATAAAATCTTTAAAACACGTGTTTAATTTAAGAAGAAGGTGGAGATGTGTTGCTCTCTTGAGTCAGTCTTCAAGAACTCCTCTCAGACTGATCTCTCTCCCTCTCTATCTCTCTCTCTCTCTCCTCTGGTATAAATAATTTCTTTTATAGTTATTTAAGGCTCATTAGGGTTTGGATAGGTGTCAAGCATAAATTGGCCAATTCTAGCCATGTCAACATAAGTTAGATAGGTGTCAAGAATCAGACATTTAGATTTTGTTCCAATTTTGGATTATAAAATGAAGGAATCATAATTTATAATCCTCTTCAAAGTTGTAGATATTTTTGTTAGCTTTCCAACAGTACCCGAATCACTTTAATCCAGCCTTTGTAGCTCAAGTTATGCTCAAAATACTGAAATACATTCAAAGTTGTCAAACACACTGATGGTCTACAAGTATAGTTTGCAATCTACATGGCTTGTGTGACCGGTCGTGTAAAAATTGGAATTCTGGCAGTAACCTACACGGCTTAAACCCCATTTTACATGACCCGTGTAAACTGCTAGTGTGAAAATGTCAATTTTGGCTAAGCTTCATGATATATTGATCCAATGTTGCTCCTAGCGTCCATTTTTTACATGTTTCCTGCAAAAGACATCTCAAACCTTCTCTAAACACAATATTGACTAAAAATAACATCATTAAATATAAATTCATAATAAATAAACCTAAAAATAATGTA
>CAOJBK011989895.1:0-10423 GCA_948294925.1 Codiaeum variegatum
CAAACCTTTAAAAACCTCCCAAAACTCGTTCCTTAAGCTTTAAACTTCATTTGAGATAGATTAGACATGAATGAATCCCTTTTCTTCAACTTTTGGGCTTTAAAAATTGAAATCTAACATTCTTATAGGGTAAATCCAAAGCCTTGGTTCTACCCCTTGGATAATCACTCTTTTAATTTTTTTTTCCAATTCTATTTGAATCGCTTGAGAATTGGGACAGAAGGTATCCATGGGCAGAATCTAAGGAAGTGGTTCTACCCTTTTGGATACTCACTGGGTTGCTTATTTTACTATGTTTTTCCTCAAACTTCGAACCCGACACTTGGACAAAAATGTCGCTTCCTATCATGGAATCATAAAATCTCAAGAATTTCTTAAAACAATTTATAATCACATTAGGTAAAACTCATCAAATTCAATTTAAAGCAAAAACTGACAAAAAAAATAGGGGCAAAATATAGACTAAATTTGCACATATCAAATCCCCCACACTTAAGCTTTTGCTTGTCCTCAAGCAAAATAGAGCCTCGACAATGAGTAACAGTTAAACTCTCTCTTAATAGTAAAATAAAATCAAGTTTCGACAATCATTCATACATATCATAGTTTAAATTTCTTGGTTAGCAAGCCAAATCCTAAATTCAATAATCAATTTCAAAAATATCAATGACATCATTGCATTTCTAAATACCAAAATTAAAGTAAAATAATTGAGTATATTACCCTAATGATACACAATTCAAACTAAAACAAGGTATTAATTTTCTTCTTAAAAACCCGAATCAACTCTTTTGAAACTAAAATACATTCCACACAATTTCATTTTTAGCACTTTTTACTTTTCTTTTTAAATTTTCAAGGAGTTGGACTAAGTTGACAACATCGCTAACCTTTTGACATGAAGGTAAACTCTTTGTGGTACCGACCTCCAGTTACTTAACTAGTCACAACGTCAACTGGCTACAGCACTATTCACGATTTCATGGATGTTATTATGGTTTGTGTAAAATAGAAACCAACGGAATAAAGAATTATATTCAAACTCATTGCAAATTAAGCTTTTTTTCACATTTACATTTCATAAATGCTATCTCAAAAAGGCAAAGTCAAACTCCTTAGATTACTAAAGATTTTTTGCTAAGTTTGAATCATGCGCCATCAAAATCAACTATGCTAAAAAATTTAAGTGAAATTTCAAAATTTAATTATACAATCATGCCAAAGAAATTTTCTTACTCTTAATCATTAAGTACAAAATTTAACCAAAAATAAGAAAATTCAAACAACAACCTATATAAAAAATAGTTCATAAAAAATTTTAGTGCAATTTTGACCAAAAAGAGATTGTAAACCATTCAACAAATTGTCAACACTTGTTTTGCTCGATTCTAACATACAAACATTCAAGGCATTATTAAATAACATTCATGCACACAATTCTCCCCCCACGCTTAAATCGCACATTGTCTCTAATGTGTGGCAAAATAAAGAAAATAGGAGAGAGAAGAGAAAACTGCCTTGATGACCTTATATTGCCATGGAATTCTCAACTGATAGGCATGCCATGTCAATTATCCATATAGCCCAGAAGCCTTTTCCAAAAAAAATAAGAGTTATCATAATACAGTCATCCGAAAAATAGAAAATAAAAAGAAAATAAGTATGAAATAAGAGTAAATTCATCCATAATAAAATAATCTAAGCAAAATAAAGATAAGAAAACATAAAGTAAAATGGATAAGCACAGATGAAAGTTAGGCCTCCATCCCATCACTGTTGGGTGCATCGTTCCTTAGGCCACCACTTAGGCCATATGCTCTGGCATAAAAGTCAAATGTTGGGTCCTCCAAGTCAATAGGGACATGTTGCTTTTCCTCCAAGTCATCATCAACTACCATTGGTCCAAGGTGGTGATGAGGTGGCGAAGGGTACCTATATCCATGTCGCTCCATGAACCCAATCATATAGGTTTGCATCCAGCCAATAGTATCCCTCAGCTACCTCTAGGCCTCTTCCAGACTCTCTATCTAAAACATGAGATGATATTACCCGATATGAAGATTATGTTGCTTCATTATAATCCTCGATAAAGTTCTCTGTAGTCTACACATCTATTGTTCAAAAGGCGTGGCCTTTCTCTCCATAATATTAGGGTCCTATTAAAAGCCCTTCAATCGATGAATGGCGATGCAGCATAAAAAGGCAATTGTGGGGCATATCCTGATGGTACTACACCCGAAGATGAAGGAATATCTATGGCCTGCTAGAGTGGAGGCTCTGAACTAGATGGGTCATCAACTGGTGGATTAGGCATAGGAGCCTCTAGTGCAACTCTAGCTAAGAAAGACTTATTGTTGAACCACCAGGTCATAGTCGTACATCCCACTTTTTAGGTAGTCCATAACAAGTCATACTCTGCACTACCTTAAGAACCCCAAGTGAATTGGCTAAAATCGTAATGAAAGAACCTTTAAACAATGCCCTTCGATCCAGTTTCCTTGACTGCAAGTAGAAGATGTATGCCAAACAAAATGCTACATTTATCGGGACGTGATGGTCCATACAACCTAAATAAAATAAATATCCACTGTAGACTAAACCTGCTGACTTTGTCCTCAGAGTCAAAGTATCAAAGAGGGCATTATGTACCAGTTTAATCGAAATTAAATTAAAGTTAGAACTCTTCGATTGTGAAGCAAAAAACTCCTTTACACCCGGAGCTAGTTGCCCCTACACTTCTTCAATATTCATGCCCTCAAACCACCATATCTTTCCTTTTCTATACTCAGGCAAACTCAACTACTCTAGTGTATAAAGTCACATACGAACAGCGAACTCATCTATGCTCAACTCTCAATCCTATCCATCTAATTTAAAATGAATAGTGGAATCACTCAATAGGACATTCCGACCAACCTATCCAAAAGTGCTGACAAATTCTAAAGTTAACTCTTTATATGTCAACTCTTTAATTCTGAAAAAAGGGTTCCTACCCTAACTAGTTCATTAACCTTCGTAGCTCATCATCATACCGAATGGATTCCATAAATGCCTAATTAATTACTCTTTCTAAAAAAAAACTCCTTGTTTGATAGTTGTACCCATCTCCATTGGTTCTTTGGGTTTATAATTCCCACCAAAAGAGAATGATTGGCGACAAATCTCCGAGCTTGAACTACCATTAGAGCTCGAGGAGGCAATGGTGGAAGTTGTTGCTGGTGACAAGGCTATTGCCTAGCCAGCTACTGTTGAGCTTGTTGTTGCCTTAGTGGTGTAGGCACTTATTGTTTTTCTTCTACTACACGTGAGGACCCTTCCTCATGTGCCCTTTTCAGATTTAGTTTTCTAGGTTTATTAGGCTCCATATTTTGCAAAATTGACAAAACAAACTCAACCATGCCAAAGATAAAACAATAATAGTGTTAGTATAAATTTAATGTAATTCTGGAATAATAATGTCTTGAAAATGCCCTATTCCCAAAATTAATAATATAATTCTAAGCACAACACCATACAATTAAGCAACATCATTGAAATGATATGGAAACCATTCCTTCATATCAATCACACACAAAAGCAATAGAATAACATAATTAACTCCAAAATGCATTAACATTCATTACAAGGATTTTAGATAAACCTAAAAGGGTAATTAAAGCAAATTCAACATGTATGAGTTGATTTTAAGCGCAATAAAACTCAATTCCATGATCGAAATTTCTCATCTCATTACAAAGACCTAGCATTCATGGGTAAATATCTTACTTTTGCTAATTCAAAACCCTAACACATTCATTGTTCAAATTTTCCTATGAATTAAGCAATAATTATGAAGTACAAAGAGAAAATAGTAAAACAATGCCAATTAAGTTAAACTATAATACTCCATTAGAAGTTTTACCCATGAACCCTAATCTCCATCTTTTAAAAGTTCTATTTCCCCAAAAATTAAATCCAAATTTTTTCGAAGGAGTTGAGAAAACTTGAGCAAGGACATCAATATTCACTAAACTAAAAAAAAACACTATCAATCTATAATTGAAAATGAGAAAAGAGGTAAACTAGAGAGAGAGGTTGCATACATGGTGCTCCAATTAAAACTTAATAATGCTACACACAATTAAAAATTCTTCTCTCAAATTCAATGGATGATATCAGCTCACAATGCCCATTTATGTAAGATGATTTCTGTGTGATATGGTGATGATCTCAGGCAAATGAAAATGAAAGAGGTGGTTTTGAGGCGAAGCATGATCTGAAGGGCCAATTGTTAATTTCCTCTTCTTTTCTTTTCAAACAATAGTTTGTGAGATGAAAGATAACCACGGGGTAAGAATAAAGGGGTGGTTCTATCGTTTGGAAATAATCTGTTTTTAAAATTTTTCTAGTTCTTAATTGAAAAATAATGATAGATCTAAGGGGTACTCCATGGAAACTTTTTTTTGTTTCAAAAATTTTGCAGCCTCTTATTCGAAAATTTAAAACAGACCCAAAGGTGAGCACCAAGGGATTGGCTTTACCCTTTGGATACTCTCTGCCACTTTCAATTTTTTTTTCTGAACATGAAAATCCCCTTTCTGCACATTCCCTCCAAGGACAACTTACCTCCAAGTGCATTATCCTTTTTTTTTTATGAAATTATAAAAACTAACTCAATTAAAAATAAAATAAACAAACCAAAACCCATAAAAAGCAAATAAAATTCAAATTTCCAAACCACAAAAACTAAAAATGATGGGTTGCCTCCCACTATGTGCTTCTTTAATGTCGTATTAGCTGGATGAAGGGGAGTTGCTAACTAGGAGGCTTTAAAGAATTAGACAACACCTTTTTCAATAATTTCCCACCAATATATGGTTTTAGGCGATGTCCATTCACATTAAACATTCCACCCTCCTTATTTCGCAACTCCACAACTCCGTGTGGATATACCTTGACCACAGGAAACGGTTTAGACCAGTGGGACCTTATTTTACTAGGAAAAAGTTTTAATTTAGAGTTAAAGAGCAATACCTGTGGGCCTTCCTCGAATTTCTTTTGGCAGATGTGCTTGTTATGCAACCTCTTTATCCACTCCTTATATATTTTAACATTCTCAAAGGGTTAAAGTCGGATCTCCTCCAACTCATTCAGTTAAAATAGCCTCTTTTGGCCAGTTACTTCCATATCCATGTTCAACTTCTTTATCGTCTAATATGTTTTGTGCTCTAGCTCCACCGATAGATGACAAACCTTCCATATCCATGAATGATTCCCTTTTCTTCAACTTTTGGGCTTTAAAAATTGAGATCTAACATTTTCACAGGGTAAATCCAAGGACTTGGTTCTACCCTTTGGATAATCATTATTTCAGGTTTTCCAATTCTAATTGAATCGCTTGAGAATTAGGACAAAATGTATCCTAGGGTAGAACCCAAGGGAGTGGTTCTACCCTTTGGATACTCACAGAGTGCTTTTTTTGCTCTATTTTTCCTCAACCTTCAAACTCGTCACTTAAGAATAGATACATTTGTGTGTGTGCTTAATTCATGTCCTAAGGGTTGTTTGTATCTATAGAATTCTTGACTTAATGCTCGGATGTTTTGACTAGAAAAGCTTGATTATGACATTATTATTCTTGATAAGAATGAGATAATTAGACAAACTTAAGGCTTATACTGTAAGGCTTGTCACCTTTACCATTGTTAGCATTAAAAAGGGTTTCATTGATACATTAACTTAGTGATATTGCTACATTCTATTTTAGAGAAGCTAAGTATATTATTTTCCTCTCTTTTCTTTTTGTTTGAGGGTAAACAATGTTCAAGTATGGGGGAGTTTGATATGATGCAATTGGTTAAACTTTCTAATGAATTTATATAAAGTATTGCATGAGTGCATGCTTATTTTTAAATGTTTTTCTATAAAAAAAAAAAGGTGCCTTTAATGTGTTTATTAAGTGTGTAGGCTAATATATAGTGTAAGGAAGTGATTTTTATAAAAAAAATGATAGCTAAGGACCAAATGGAACTAAGAACAAAGTTATTAGAGCAAGGACAAGCCAAGAGGAAGGACTTAAGGCTGTCACCACCCGGCGCCATGGGTCACGAGTCAAGTGGTCAACCATCACCAATTGTGCCCTCCTGGGATGAGTCAGCTAGCCAGCTAAGTAGCTAGTCGGTGGTCACAACTCGCCACTAAGGGTGCCGGCTCATGACAAAAGCCAGTGGTGGTGAGTCGTACCCCTGGTTACGAGTAGTTACCACATCCTTTCATAACACCTTTTCGTTTTGATACCTTTTTCAAATGGGCATCTCTTGGGACACCTTGGGGCCTATAAATACACTACATTGGCTATGTTTTAGAAATCATTTGATTATGATGTAGTAATTTATTGTATTGGTTTTACTTATTTTAAATACTTATAAACACTTATTTAGATTATGTATTTGATTTCTTGTATCAAGTGTCCTTTCATAAGGCACTTTGAAGTTCAAGTGTTCAAGGATTATTCAAGTAATTTCTTGAAGAATAAAGGAGTTCTCTTTCATTTATAGTTCTTCCTTTCTTCTTACTTTATTGAATGCTCATCATAAATGCTTGTTATGTTCATTTGTTGCATTTAACCATGTACATAGGCTAAGTGAGTAGTTAGAGTTGTAATGATGAATTAGTCTTATTATTTTATTGAATATGATTTAGTTTCAATTGGTATAAATTTTTTGTGTATGTTTGATCTTCGTATATAACTACTCAATCAATTTATTCACAATGAGAGTTTGGATAAATTGGTGGAAAACAATTGGAATTACCGGGAGCATGAGACTGACTTGAAGATAATAAATCTACTTTAAGGGAATTTAGAATTGGCATGTTAATTGATTTTTGCTTATCTTTACTTTGACGTGAGAATGCTTTATAAGCTCTAAATGAAAACACTTTGAGTAACAATGAGAGTTACTTGTAGAGACCTTAGGCATTTTCCCTAATCATATATTCATCTATCTTATATGACTATTTCTGAATTATAACTCTAACTTTGTTATCATATTATTCATTTCTTTTAATAGTTTAGTTTAGTTAATCAACCATCCATCTACTTGTTTGTTTGCCTATCCATCTGAGTAGGTATTCAACTAATACAAACTATTAATTCTCAGTGTTCAACACCCCGCTCCCTATACTAAGTACTTAGAGAATAGGTTTATATTAAATTCTCATTTGCACACTTATATACACACTCATAACCCATAACATAAGTTCATTCCTACCAAGTGTAATCTTATTAAAAAGGGTGAGGTTTTGGACTTGTCATGTCCCTTGTGTGATGCATTGAATGAAGATAAAAATCATTTATTTAGAGATTGTCATTTTCCTAAGCAGTATAGACTCAATTTGTGGTGGTTTCAAAGTTAGGTAATACCAAATTAAGTTTTCAATAATCACTTTATTTTTTTATTAGTAATTTGAGTCCTAAAGAGATGGCTAAGGTTGCAGTAACCTTTGATTGTATATGGTGGATTATGAATAAAAAGGTATGAAAAGGTACCATTGTTGAAGTGTCGATTGCACTGAGACAATACCAATAAAGTCTCATAGAGTATTGGTGAGTACAAGATGGAGGGAATGCTTATCAAAATCACTGCAGCCTTCAGCCGAGTCTTAAACGGAGGAAAGCTCATGTGGAAGTGTTGACATTGGCCTATATTAGTGCCTAACCTAAGGTTATTAGGTAAAGCCCAAAATTTTAAGTCAGGAGATTTAAAGCCCATTTGCAGTCCCCAAGCTATAAAAATTGGCCCAAGTCCACCTGAGAGGCCTAAGATCATAACCTAGGCCCAATTTGGTGTATCGGACCCAAACACATTCGGAAGGCCTTTGAGTCCTGAGCTGTTGGCCTAGATCTATATGTAGCATTAGCTAAGGATTCCTATGTCAATTAAGGCTCAGGCCCATGGTCTAAGGCCTAAGCCCAAAGTCTCATAGGGCAGGTATTCCATCATTTTAGGATTACTATATAAGAAAAAAAACATTTTGAGAAGGATCACCTTCGATCTCTCAATACAACAATTTACTACAAAAACTTTAGAATCCAGTTCTGGTTGCTGTTGTACCACCAAGAGTGACGGTTGATTACCTATATCTCCATTAGAGTTAACGGTTGATGGCAAGCGCCTACATACCGACACCTCGCTTCAGAGCTCTGGTGACGGCATATGCTACATCTAGGGAAGAAGCTCCTAACACTTAGGTGAAGTCGACCGACGATGATGTTTATCGATCACCAGAGTCAGTTGTCTATTCGTGTTTTTATATTTAGTAGTTTCTATTCCATTTCTTTGTACTTTTTTCTTGCATTATATATAGAAAATACAAAAAAAAAATGTAATGTTTAGACTATTTCTTAACATAAATATAAATGTCACGACCAAAACCTAGTCATGACCGGCATTAGGACTTAGATAGACTTAAAACTGCTAAAGTCACTAGTAAGCCTAATTATTACAAAAAAAACTACTCACCAATATATATTACATAAAATACTAAATTATTAAAAAAACTAATATTTACCTAATTCTTCTCTTCCCAGAACCATGGAGTTTAGCAATTGGAACACTAGCTAACATCTCAATCAAATCTTTAATAATTTCCTGCAAAACTGAATTATTAAAGGTAGAGTGAACCTATTGCTCATTGATAATTTAAAACTATATATATATATATATATATATCATTTCAAATCATACAAACATTTAGATATGCTATATAATCAATAAACATAAATGCTATATTAACAAGACCTTCATGTAGCTAAAGTGTGAATGCAAGTTCACTTAGAGTTTTAAAAATATAAAAATAAATATGGTTATCCACATAGGAATTAAAACTAAGTGGTAGAGTAATACACAAAATACTTTCTTGATTTCAACCCCTCAAAATTTGCATGTAGAGCCATTTTTTTTATTAACCAATTATTATTTAGTGATATAATGTGTTACAGAGTTAATGAATTATTTCTTTCTTATAAAATAAATAAATAATTTAAAACAAAAACACAAATTTCTAATCTCAAAATAATTAAAAGAAAACATATCAAATTGCAAACAAATATAAATAAATATAAACAAAATAATAAAACAAAATCAAAAACTATTTTAAAATAATTCAGGTCCCTATTAGACAAATCATTTTTAAAGAAAAATCTCCTCACCTAAATCTCCATAAAAGCTAAGTCTTAAAATTGGTGTTAATCAACTAGTATTGATGTAAATTTGCTAAATATATTGTTCGTTCGATGAAACTTCCATAAATTATTAAAACTTGATTGGCAGCCGCATTGTCATTGAAAAATTGTATAAAAAATAAAAAGTCATTAATAATTATTGAAATTTATATTGAACTAATGTACACAAAGGGAGAAGTCCAACCGTATAAAAATCTTTGAAAACGGAGGTTGGAAAGAGGTTGACCAATCGATCGGAAGTTATTGTCGGTGTCATGTTCTAGTGGCTAATAACCATTTTCAATTTTACTATATCGTTTACTAAAGGATATAGCAGCTGAACAATAATAATTTTCTTTTTTTTTTCTACTATTAGTCAAAGGTTTGAGTTGTGCAATGGCCTTTAGGTTTAGTTTTTAAGGGATCTGTTTAAGATTCTAGTTTTTTTCTGTGTTCTTTTGGTGATTAATATATATGAAGCCAACTAGTTGTAAGTTGTGTAGAATTTTGTCACTTTTATTTTTCTATATTAAACAATATTTTTAAAAGTATTAAAAGTATATATATATATATATATATATATGAAAGTCAAAGTATAGATATATTTAAACTCTATTTCAAATTTAGAAAATATCTTTTTGTTTTTTACTTGATAATTATAAAAAAATTTAAATACTTGCTTAATTAATTTTTTTTTATTCCTATGAAACAAATTTTTAAATCAATACAAAAAAAATATCTTATCAAATCTAAATTCAAACTCTATTTTAAAATACCTTTCTTTTATAATAAAAAAAATATTATTATTATTTTTACAATCATAAAAATTTACTCATATCATTTTTAAGTATTATTAACACTTCAAATATTTTTCTACAAGTATCATTAAAATATAAATTATGATTGAAATAACTTATATTTAAAAAAATGAATACATAAATAAAATATCAATTGCAATTTACAAAACATTCAAATTTAATATCTTTTTAAATGCTAATATGGAACATCAATTTAAACACCAACTAAAAAAAATCAACAATTAAATTTCTCTAATATACATATGTAGCTTGAAATTCAAATATGAGAGTGTACTTATTTATTTTTATTTAAAAATTAAAAAAAAATTAAATTTTTTTAAACCAATAAAAAAATTAAAACTAATTGAATGTTTTAAGTATATTAATTTTTTGTAATTCTCAATTAAATACTTAAGCTCAATGT
>CAOJBK011992096.1:0-12527 GCA_948294925.1 Codiaeum variegatum
AAAAATTAAATTAATTAATTACTGACCCAAAAATTGGGGCAGTAAATTACTGTCCCAATTTTTGGGTCAGGAAAGTACTGACCCATTACTGGTCCCCAAAATGGGTCAGAAAATGACTGACCCCAGTTGTCCGGTCAATAATGGGTTAGTACCATATGGCGGGATTTCGAATAATTATTTTCCTCCATTTATACTAACCCGTTACTGACCCAAAAATTGGGTCAGTAGTTACTGACCCAATTTTGGGGTCAGTAAAAATATTTTTTTTTCATTTACTGACCCGTTACTGACCCTAAAATTAGGTCAGTAATAAATTTTTTTACTGACCCGAAAAATGGGGTCAGCAATTTACTGACCAATTTTTGGGGTCAGTAATGGGTTAGTACCATATGGCGGGATTTCGAATAATTATTTGCCTCCATTTATACTGACCCGTTACTGACCCAAAAATTGGGTCAGTAATTTACTGATCCAATTTTTGGGTCAGTATGAGTAATTAATTAATTTAATTTTTTTTAGGTCAGTAAGAGGTCAGTAACTTTAATTTTGGGGTCAATTATTGACCCCAAAATTAAGATCAGTAATTGGGGTTAGTAAAATCAAATTATTTTGTAGTGCAACCTCCATCCACAAAATGCTGCTAAAGCTAACATTAGCCTTACTATGGTATGTCTTACCATAAGAGAAAAGGTCTCCTCAAAATCCACACCTTGCTCCTGTGTAAATCTTCTAACAACCAACCTTGCCTCGTGCCTAAATATACTCCTATTCGCATTTCTTTCAATTATAAACACCTACTTATAGGTTACAACATTCTTGCTAGGTGGCAATGGTATTAAAGACCAGGTCTGTTGAGCATACAAGGCATTTATTTCTGCCTGCATTACTTGTTTCCATGAAGGATAGTGCAAAGCTACTTTGTAATTTGTAGGTTCTATATAACTCAAAAACTAAACAACATCATTGGTACTAATAGTAGTAGTTAAAGCTACTGATATGAAAGCTTTCTTCTTTGAAACTCCAACATTAGCTCTAGTAACCATTAGATGATCATTAAAATGTTGTATAAGAGGCTGCTCTAGAGTAGACTCATCAGAAATGGTATTATCAATAACTGCCACCTCAATTTCACCAAGATTATGATGAGTAGAAGAATTTGAGGTTGTTATAGCTGTAACTAGTATCTCTACTAACTCATCAAGACCAGATGTAATATTAATTATTATTGGAGCACTTGCTAGAACAATATCAAAAGTATGCTCCATAGAGACATGATTAGTACTAAAATCACTAGACATGCACAACTGCTCTAATATTCCAATATTAGGGTTAGGAAGAGAAGCTGGTATTAAATGTCTAGCACCATTAGTGAAATAAATTGATACTAATTCTCTAACATCATTATTTGGAACATGAGAAGAAGTCTAACCTGATGAAAGTGAAGCAGATGCCAGTGGTACACAATCAGAAGATGTTGGTATAACAATGTGAAAAGAATCTGAGACTCAGTTACGGAGCTAGATTGAGACTGTGAAACATTTTTCTTAAACAAGATAGAATGAAAAGTATCATCATAAAAAAGTACATGCCTATAGATAATCATCCTTCCAAAAGTTGAATGATAATTGATAAACCCCTTGTATCCACAAGAAAGTCCTATAAAAATACACATATATGACTTTACCTAAAATTTATGAGTATTATAAGGAGCTAACATGGGATAAGATGCACATCGAAACACCTTAACATGAGAAATTTCAGGTACTTTATAAACAACTTTTCAAAGGGAGAAAATTGCTGAAGCACTAATGTGGGCATTTTGTTTATGCCAAGTATCAGAATTTAGTTGAAAAAAGGCCTATTGTAGTAAAGTGACAACAATTTCTTTTATATGCCTATTCTTCATTTCAGCAACTCCATTTTATTGAGGAGTGTATGGATATGAAATTTGGTTCCTCTTGTATTTAGAAATCTTTAAAAGCGCTACTAAGAAACTCTCCAACTCCATCTGATCTAAATCCTTTTATAAAATAATTAAAATGATACTGAATATATGTAGTAAAATTTTTAAAATGGACAAAAACTTCAGCTTTATTTCTCCATGGAAAAATCCATGTGTATATTGTACAATCATCAATGAATAACACAAAATACCTATAACCGTTTAAGGAAATAGCAGGTGCAGGATTAGACATATCAGAATGTATAAGATCAAAAGGCTTAGAAGATCTATTTTGAGATTCTACAAAGGATAATCTCGTAAACTTGCCAGCCATACGTGCTCCACACATTGATGGATACAAGTCATCCACTTAGATAGAATCTATAACCTGTGCCTTTTTCAACTTGAGAGACACTAGCATGTCCTAATCTTTTATGCTAAAGAGAGTTTTGAAGTTTCTTTCCTAGAAACGCAATAGAATTTGAATTTTTAGATGTGTCACCTGTACTTGATTATGGTGAAGTTGAAAAAGTACATGGTATAGGATATAGACCATATATACCTAGACCTTTATATAGTTGCATGCCCTGCACTTTATCCTGTATTAAGCATTCAATATCATCAAGTATGACTCTAACTTTATTTTGCTTATATAATTGAGAAATGGATAACAAATTAGCAGAAAGCGTGGGAATCAATAACACATTACATAATGCTAAAGTTCCTAAAGTAGATTGACCAACATGAGAAACATGCAAAGCCTCACCATTTCCAATAATCATCATGTCATTAGTAGGATAGCTAGCAATATTGTTTAGCAGTTTTGCTTTTGAAGTCATCTGACTAGTTACTCCTGAGTCTGCAATCCAAAAAGATACAGTAGAAAAAATCATTGCAGTACCTGTACCACAATTAAAGTTTGTAGAAAAATTATTGAAAGGAGGAGCAGGAGCTAAAATATTACCATGCACTCCATCAGACTGTTGAAGAAGACTAGAAACATATCGAAATGAAGCAAAGTTGCCTTGAAGCTGAGTAAAGGTATATTGTTTCTGCATATTACTATTATCAAGCTTTGAATTCTGATTATGCAGATTACTAAAACTAGAAGCACCACCACCATTACTCTTACCACCAGAAAACCATCGGGAATGACCTCTAATATTACTAGTACCACTAGAATTAGCACTACCATTACCAATGCCACCAGAACCACCCCCAGAATTACTAGCACCACCATTACTAGGATAAGACTGATTCATAGTCATCCTTTGGTTTTAAAAACCAATAAGATGATAACATCTATCTGAAGTATAATTCCTTCTACTGCAAAATTGACACTCCACCCCAGACTACACACTAGATGTATTAATGCTAGCTAACCTATCATAGGTTGTAGCATTGTGTCATGGCTTGTGACACAATTGACACATATTAGTATTTCCATTACCAAAACTTCTTCCATTACTAGAGAAACTAGGTCCATGCCTGTTATTATTTCTGCCAATTCACTCCTCTACCAGCATAAAGCCAGACAAATGTTGAGGCATTACATTAGACACATCATGAGAATAAGTAGCATTAATATTATAAAACGTCTTAGCAGAATATGATGTTAGGTAGAAAGACTGGTGTAACATGATAATTAAAAATAAAACTAGAATTTGAGCTTGTAAAATTAAAACTTGTAGCCATTGTTATGAACCATTCAGAAAACAATTACAATTATAGAAGAAAATTACTTCAATCAACACAAAAGTGAACAAAAGATCAATAACAAATACATCTTGCAGAATAATCTCCAATTACTTGAACAATAAACAACAAACTTGAAATACAAACCCTAACATTTTGAAGATCAATTTCGATCTTGATTTTAAGAAATAGAAGCAAAAAAAAAAACTTATATGAAAGTAGAATTCACTGAACCTCTCTTTAAAGAAAGAAGGCTTTGATACTATGAAAATATTAAGACTTATAGATTGAAGATCATCTAGAGAAAACACACAGAGAGAGAGAGAGAGAGAGAGAGAGAACACAACAATCAATCTATTACAAACAGTTACAGTTGCAACTTAATAGTAGCTGTTGTACTGTGATGATGCGCGTAAGCTCCCTTAACTAACTTATAACAAACAGAAGCTCTCTCACAAACAATGGCTATCTCTTGTTGTGCAGTCAGCGAACATTAGACCCTCTATTGTATAAAAAAAATTATAATTATTTTATTAATTAAAACTTTTTTAATAATTAAAATTGAAAAGTCTTAAAACAGCTATATTATAAATTTCCACACTATATATTAATTTAAATTAAAAAGAGTACGAACATAACTGAATAATAAAATATTGAAATTTGTTAAAAAAATCAAAATTTAATATTTGATGACTTTGATGATTTGTGTCCAACAAGTAATTTATTTCACGTTAAGTTGTTACTGCTTCAAGGCAAATAAATTCTTGATTAATTTTAGAATTTTATTTATAAAATAATATTGGCAAAATCACCAATTATGTCCTAAATTAGTCACGATTTATCAAATCTACTCTATATTATAATAACTTTTAATTTGATCATCCAACTTTATATTTTATTATAAATCTACCATAAGATCCAAAACGACGTCATTTTATAATGACATTGACTTCTGTTTTTTTGTCACGTCAATCAGCCAACCTATTAGGAAGACCCAAAACAACGCCGTTTTGAGTTCTGTGGTAGATTTGTAACAAATTGAAAAGTTCGATAGTCATTGAAAATTATTTTAATAAAGGGTAGATTTGATAAATCGTGAATAGTTTGAGGTATAATTGATAATTTTGCCAATAATGTTTAGTATATCATTATTTATATTTAATTTATTTCGAATACTTTTATTAACAAATTGAAGAGAAAGTAAATTTTCATATCTCAAAATTTTGGAATATGTAGTACTTGATATATTAAATGGAAATAGTAATAATATTAAAAAGATTAATATGTAAGGCCCCGCTAAAGAACGTCCGCACGCCTCAAGATTGTTTCGCTTGAGGAAACCACTCTCCTTGGGTGGATTGTATGTTAGCAGTAGTTACGTGTGAAGTCTCACACGAGAGAATCCATCCGTTAAGTGTAAAGTCCATTCGTGTGTTTGTGAATTGCCACTTAATCTTTAGAAAAATATGGTTTTCATAGTAACTCTAGAAAATAGTTTTGATATGTGGTTGAGGAAAAGGTGTTTTAGTCTACAAACTGAAGTCGGATCTGGAGATGTAAAGTTGGCTTTAAAATATATTTTAGAAAAAAATTAAAATTTCTACTTTTGGCTTTGACTCTTTAGACTCAGTTTAAAACATTATTTTGGTGCATGCATGACAGAATAAGGATGATGCATGAACATATATATGACAATAATAACATGATGTATGTAAAATATAAACATGAATGGTAGTTAATATGACATGCCACAAAAAAATAAAGGAAAAATAAATAAAAGGGTCCCATCTTTAGCTATAACCATACTAGAAGGGCACACATGCCCAAATAATAATAAAATAACTAATAAAATGAGATAAGGAGAAATGAAATTAATTTATGTCTCAAAATAACTCAATTAAAGAGATCCCTTCTCTATCTATAAAGCGTAGAAAGGGTATACATTCTCTTTTAAGAAAAATTTATAACAAAATAACACAAATAATTGGAACAATTGGAAATAAAAGAAAAAGTACTAAAAACAAAAATAAAAAAATATAAAGTAAAGTGTAAAATATAAAAATAACATAATAAAAGCAATTTCAAATACAACTCAACTCAACAAAGTTTTAATTCTATGTTAATTTCAAATACAAAAAGATAGAAATAAAAAGATTTTAGAGTTAAAGCCCTTATGAGCAGGGCTTGCCAACGTAGACCTTTAAATGGGAATCAGACTGTATGTCATTCTTCCTTCTTGTGAAGGTGGGGGGTTATTTGATGAAAATGGAGTTGGTATATAAGCTAACTAGTTTTTATACTTAGAAAACTGTTAACGAGTAGGTTTTTAATCAATTTGATTTTGATTTAAGAAAATAATTTTGTCATTGCATTCCCAGTCAGATTCAGGAATTACGAAACTGAAATAGAGAAATATAAGGATTTTACCTTAGTCTTGCATCGGCATAGAACTGGTGGTTCAACGGTTTCACTAGAGTCTCCATAGTATAAAGTGGGTATTTTTCAGCGTAAAAAGTACCAAATTTTTGATGTATCAAAAGTTATTGGGGATTGAGCCCGATAGGTTGTATTTATAGAGAAAAATGTTCGAAAAGTTGAAAATGTCACGTATGCGTAGGGGGTTTTATGCACAAGTGGAAGGGATCATGAGTGCACAGAGCAACTCGGGCTTGAGCAGAGGCTCTTGCGCATGCACAAAGCCCTCTTCACATTTGAATATGGGGGTTTGTGCATGCTCATGCTCAGTTTAGCTCAGTTCGATTTGACCTAATTTTAGCATTTTTATGAGTTTGGCTCATTTTGAGTATGATTTGAGCTCGGTTTGAGCCTATGAGATAGTATTGATGGGAGGATTTGATAGTATAAATATAAGGTCTTTTTTATGAGTTTTTGGTTCATGTCAAAAAATGAATTTTTCTTGACCTTGTAGTCCACACATGAAGAATTTTCCATATTAATGTTACAATTTGAAATTTTCAACTGCATTTTTCCTTTTAAGAGCTTGGATTTGCCTTTTGGGTTCAAACTAGAGCCCAATGATCTGGGATGGGCAGCCAAAATCACGAGAAGGGGATTCCTGTGAAATGGGCCCATGATGAGGCCCAAAAGGAGGTATGGGAAAGTCAGCCCATGGCGAGATGTGAAAATCAAAGGCCAAGGGCCGACATGAGACATACAAGGGAGGAAGCTCAGGTTCATCAACTTAGGCCCATAAATTTGATTTTAAGGGAAGTGTATTAGAATGAGCAATCTATCACCGAGGACCCAAGCCCAAGGATCTCAAACCTAGGGTTAAGCCCCACCACCTCAAAAGGAAAACTATATAAAGGGGTTGAAATTCTAGGGTTGAGCATCATCACTCTTATCAACAAAACTTTAATTTTTGCCTCGGTAAGAACTTTTTAGGAGTAGTGTTAACTTAGTACTTCTGATCCTTGAGATCGCAACTGTTTTACCCGATTGGAGTGATGGACTTCCTATATCTCAATCGGAGACGTGGTGGTTGACAATATCTACCCATATACCAACCTTGACTCCTATGGATCGGGAGTTCTAAGCGATGATGTCACCTATATCTGAGAGGACGGATCCAGTCAGAGCCCTAGGAGCTGAGACTGGCAGCCCTAGGGACATCTATCCAAGTCTAGGTTTATTTTGTATATAGCTTATTTTCCTTATTTGACTTTTATTTCTGTATTGAAGTGAAAATACCAAAAAATATAAACTGTTTGGGTTGTAAGTTATTAAAGATTACTATATACTCTGTTTGGATATTGCATTCCTGGATTGACTGAATACCCACCTAGACTAACATTGGGAACGCATAAAACTTATTTTATTAGACTAGAGACTCTTAGAATGATATACCCACACCTGAGTTCCCTTATTAGCCAGGGATAATCAAATTCTAGCAATAACAAAATTGGCATGCTTGGTGGGACATTTCTTAAAATTGTAGTATGGGGGGTAAATAGAAACAAACAAAGAAACATGGGGATTTCTCTAATTCCATTGATCCTATGCTTGTAGGTACGACCAAAGGAGATATGAATACTCGGCCTCGAGAAGTGCTCAATACTGGTGGGTTACCTTCCCTGCCTGAGGCGATATAACCGAGGGCGACACAAAGAAAGATGAGTACCATCGCGACTTCGAGCCACCTAGGCCGAGCTCTTTGTCTGATGTTGATATCACTGTAATTAAATTGGCGGTGGAAACTGCTAACATGGACATATATATAGGACTTATGAATTAGATGGATCAGGTCATATGGCCCATCTTGGAAAACAATAAGGATGCACATAATCAAATGTACAATACGGTGCAATCCTTCAACGAGTCTGTGACGAATTTTAAGAATCTACAAACAGGGAGATATAGCGATGTTGCTATTAACAAGGGCACCCATCTTCAGCAAAATCGAGGACAATATGCTATGAAAGAATTGCAGTATGAGGAGGTTAGACTCATGCAGAGGCAACATAATGGTTAAGGTAAAAAATAAGATAACCAAAGGCAAAATCTATAACCAAATGCATATCCGCCTGTTTAGAATATCGACCTAGGAGCACGACTGCCTCCTCCTGTGTAAGCTTTCGACTAGGGTAATCAATATGAAGACCCAGGCAAATACAATTATCAGGGACAATATTTACCTCACTAGATCTTAGTTTTTTGGCTAGGGATATCAAGTAGAAGACCTAGGCTGATACCAAAATCAAGGTTAAGGGTACCCTCTAGCTATGGCTATCGGACAGGGCTACCATCCAGTGAACTAGGGATGACATTAGCCATAAGAACCATACATTCCCCCAGTATAAACCCCCATACCTCATCTAGACTAGCAACAAGTACCTTGGTCGCCAAATCCAGATTATGCGGCTTATGCTCAACCTCAAGGCCAACCAGCAGAAGGTTATCCTCATCCATAAGTGGGAATCCCTGGGCACCTGAATGTTAGGTAGTGGAATGAAAATGACATGGCCAGATAATTGCAAAGAATGGAGGTACAGATAGGCAGGCCACCTAGAGATACTTATTGTTAACCCTATCCTGAATTTGTTGATGCCTTTAACCCTTTCCTAAGAGGATATATGACCCCTGAATTCACTCTATTTTCTAGGGATGGGATGGTTAGTACAAGAGAGAATTTGACCAGGTTTACCATCAGGTGTGGAAAATCCTCATATAATTGTTTCCTGAAATTGAGAATGTTTGCTAACTCTCTTACAGGGCCGGCCTTTGAGTGGTATAGTCGGCTTCGACTTGAGAGTATTCACTCGTGGGAAGAAATGGTCTGTACCTTCACTGATGAATTTTATAGCTCGGAACCAAACACGACCTTAGCCAATCTAGCCAAGGTCACATAGATGCCAAGAGAAGTTATCGAGAAATATGTGACAAGATTTAGGAAGTTAAAGATACATTGCCCAACGAAAGTTCCAGAATCAGAGTTGGCAGAGTTAGCTTTTGAAGGCATGAACATGGCCATCAGGGAGAAATTTCTGGGGCAAAAGTTCTATGATTTTTATGGTCTCCTGGACTGAGTTACAAGCTATGAATGATTGTTGAAGGAGAAAGAGAAAAAGAAGCTAACTCGATCCTATTATAAAGAGCAAGTGGCTTACTCGACCCTGAATGATAACTCGGAGTTAGAAGAAGAAGCAGAAGTCTGTGTGGCTGAGTTAAAGTAGGAAACCAATACACCTCAAAACAAGAAGAAACCAAAGACCTATCAACTTGCAAAGGAGTATGCCTTGGACATATTTATAGGAGAAGAAATTTTTGACTTGCTCTTAAAGATGGGCATATTGAACTATGCGCAGGGCATGTTATTTCCCAGCCAGAGGGAAGGCCTAAGATGTATTAGAAGTGGCATAATGTCGATAGGCACTACACTAAAAATTGCATCACCTTTCACAATGTAGTGAAAAAGCCTATTGAGGAAGGGAGATTGTTATTTCCAGGGAAGGGTAAGGTTCTAGTCGAGACTACTCCCTTCCTGAAAGGTTTTAAGGTTGGCATCAAAGTATGAATGGTCATAGTCATTCCATTAGGATCAGAAAGGCTGGGTAATCAAGTAAACCGGCCTAGGGTAAAGCTCGACCTTAATACTGAAACCACTTAGATGGAGACCCACAAAAGTAGAAGTACAGGTTATGAGGTGAGCCTCACCTATCCAAATTATAGAGTGGAGTTAGAAGTCATTCCTAAAAGAAAGGAGATTTCTCCCATGCCTCAATTCCCTGAAAAGAGACAAGCCTTGACTCATGATGAGGAGAAACGACTTGTCCACCAAAAACTCCACTACCCAGAGATGCCAATCCACCAGCGTTTACAGTTCCCTAAAAAGAAAAGCTATGCAAATGTTGTGCAAGCAAAGCCTCTCCCCGAGAATCAAAAGGAAAAGGCTAACATTGAATATAGGGTACTTCAAATATTTAAGCTAATACCGAGAAAGGTAAAAAAGTGGGAACAATACCAGCCTAATCCCTAAGCTTCCAGTTATAGCAGTGTCTTCTCAAGGATCGGCCATAGTAGAGCTCAAAGGTTGATCCTAACTCGAACCCAAAAAAGGACATTACAAAGGCAGCGACATATGAAAAGACTCCAATGGGCTGTGAAAATTGACCTAAAGAAAATGGAGGAATTATGGGAAAGAAAAATGAAGGCTTGAGAACAAGATGACAGGTATTGGGAAGAAAGGGAAAAATAGGAGGTCGAATGACTGGCATAGATGAATGGGAAGAACAAAATTCCTATCGAACAAGTAGAGAAGAAGCTGGCAGTTAGGGACCAACAACTTCCGAAAGAGGCTAATTTAAGGTGATACTTCAATGATAGGCACCTTACAACGTGCCAAGTATTAGGAACCAAAGGGGTAGATTAATCAGAATGTCAGAACTAAATCCCATGACGAGAGATTATGGGAGGAACATGCCAGTGTCAGTAGAGAAAAGAGCTAGTGTAAGAGGCCTTTAGATGAAAAATTCCAAATCCAGCCTACCATTGTCAACATTAATGAGATCAAACACAAAGTATGGCTAAAGGATTGGCATCCTAAAGATGAAAAATAAGCTAGGAAAAAGAAGCCAAAACAGCCCGAGTCGATTATGAAACTGAGTATCAATATGGTGACCATTACCTCAATCGAAGAAGTATGAGTAGATCCTGATATGTAAACAATCCTACTAAATGAATTCCAGGCTAAGCCTGACCAAATGGCCACCTTAGGTGGAGACATCCTAAGAGTAGATATTGATGACAAGGGTCAGCATCAACCTTTATCGATCATAATGGAAGAACCCCGAATGTGTTTAGATAATCATATTTGACCCTTTTACATCAAGTCTAAAGCATGTGGAGTCCCTACAAATAGGGTGATGGCGGATAACAGAGCTGGTGTTAATATTTTACCTTTGAAAACCTTTCAGAAATGGGGACTTAATAACCAAGATCTTGAGAAATTTCAACTTTTCCTCCATGAATTTGTTGGGGAGTGAGACATTGCTAGAAGAATTTATGAATAGACAACTCAAAGTCGCCAGGGAAACTCAGTCCATTAGATGCTAGATAGTTGATGCCCAAGTATATTACAATTTGTTACTAGGAAGAGACCGAATTCACTCGAACGTTTGTATTCCCTCAATTATGCATCAAATATTGATCTTGTTTAGGGATGACTACATAGAAATTGTACATGCAGATCCAAATCCTTTTGGCTAAGAGGTGCATTTTTCAGACGCAGTGTACTATGATACAGAGGTTGAGAGGTTATTATCCGATCCCAAAAAGAAGATAAATAGAAAGATTTTATTGGCTGAACAACTCACTAGGCCAAAATTAGTTCAGGCGATAGATTGAGCCTCATCTTTCAAGTAATATAAAACATCCAGTAACCAATGGGCGGTGATAAAGAAGCCCCAGAAGCTCTCAGAGTAGGTATTCTTGGCTGAGTGCATATTCGAAGATGAGAGCCAAGATCCTACTTATATCATGGAATTTAAAGATTTAGGGCCAGCAAGCAAGGAGCTCCAAGATGAGCCAACTGAGGTTCAGGACCCCTTGAAGGAAATCAATGTGGGGATGGAGGCCGATCTGCAAAAAATTTTTATCAGTGCTAAATTGTCTCCAGAAGAAAAATTGAGGACCTAATGTGCCGGGAGCCAACACCATGGGTTTACAATTTATAAAGCTCAACAGCTAATTATACCTTGGCTCTAGGCAAGTGCACCTATCGTTTAGGTAGTATAGCAGTAACGAGGTCGATCCACAGAGACACTGACACAAGTAGTAGCTCAAACTTAAACTATTGTCTAGTTGAACCAAATTTGAAGTTAATTATGCTAAACTAATTAAAAATAATCTATGAAAGGATTAAAGGATAGATGATAGAAAATCAATGGTGAAGTTCATCTAGATATTGAATCCCCCTAAACTCTCATGCATGTCAAGAATAATGATATGAATCATTCTAACAATGAATTGAATTGGACTCTCACTAAATTGGATATAAAACTTTCTCAAGTGATTAAATCCTTAACTTATTAAGTATTATAAGGGAATCTCTTCTCGGCCTATAATCAAATAGAACTAGCATTAAGTTCAAGAGAATAACATCTAAAGAAGTATTATAGGTCTATCTCTATCACCCTAATCAATTCCCTACTTCCATGGGTGATTAATCTATATTAGGGTATCTATACTCATCTAATATAGAATCAATATCCAATTAATAAACTTGTAATTGAAAATTAGAATAAAAATCATAAATCATGAAAATAAGACAATCCAAAGATGAAATTGATGCAAAACCAAATATTCAATTCATACAATCAAAATTAGGGTTCATAATATCTAGATGAATGAAAAAATTAATCCATAGCACAAA
>CAOJBK011992178.1:0-11095 GCA_948294925.1 Codiaeum variegatum
GCATATGCCTCTTCCCACAATCAATAAGATTTTCGTTATAAAATTTAATTTTATCCATCATATCAAGACAATTAGGATCATTCCAATAATGATCAATAATTGCTACACACTCTGAATTCTAAATTCAATTATTCTCAAATATGAATTGGTGAGCACATTAGAAATGAATCCATTATGAAACCTCGATAAATAGGGTCGAGTAGTCTGGAGCAGTCAATAAAATGTTAAGAACTCGATGATATGGAAACAAAGCAAACCAAGAGGTGGTTGTAAGCTCTATCTAATCTCTCTTCAACCCACTAAGGAGAATCTTTTCAATTCTTCTAAGTACATTTATATTCAAGAATACTAAGATCAGACAAGCCATAGCCTGTTAGAGCATCACAAAAGACATTTATCAAATAAGAAGGATGGAAGGCATTAGTACACATTTTTTTAAGGGATAATAATCCATTAAAATTTCTAAGACAAATCTAAGGGAGAGACGATTTGAAAGCCAGTGTTCAAAGACAATTCTAAAATTTCATATGGTATTGCCTATTAGGATGTCCAAAGAATTCAATTAATGTCTTTCTAGGCTTATCGTTAAGCATTACCTATACATCAACATGTGAAAAGTGAATAATGAGGTGGACAAAATTTTTCATCTCCATCTTGGTTGAGATTTAATTTGTGAATTTTCCACAACTTACATTTTGCTTTGTCATGTCCTATCACACCACAACTAAAGAAAAAATTAGGAAACTTGTCATATCTAAACTTGACCCATAAAGATGCACTGGCCTTTTTCAAGTTCATGCCTCTTAATAAGGGTTTGGTGACATCAACTCGAACATAAATTTGCATCAATCTATGCATTTGGCGACTATCAAACTCAATAAACTCATAAATAAAATTACCCATAGACTTAGATATAGATTCAATAATACTTTTTGAGGGAAAATTCTCCACCTATATCCTAAAAGGGGTTTTGTCTAGCGTATTGTCGAAGGTAGTACATTGGGATAATATTGTTGCAAAACCAACAATTATCCATTCAAGGTCTACAATGCATTGTTCAACACATATGTTAGATCCACTTCTTGGAAAAAATGGAAGTAATATAAAGGATCATGTTGAATCTCAAATGCAATTCCTTTGTCTGGTTGCCAAACACCCGCTAATGTATGTTGCACGAGTGTGGGATTGATGGTGTGGTTCTCAATGAAGCGTCCAACAAAAAACCACTCACAGGTGAAGTTTCCTTAATCCACAATAAAATCTTCATCACCTGAATCAACACCTACGCTCTTATGGGACAAAGAGACATTGTGAATGTCTCATATGATTTGTTACATGGTTGAAGACTAAAAAATGAGGTTGAATTATATAGAAATCAAGGTTTTCTTATGATCATTGCACACTAAGTATTTGGACAAGATATATGAACTATTAATTATTTAGTTTCTTTTACTATTTTCTTTATTTAAAAGTTTATTAAGAAGAAAAAGCTATTCATTACAAAATGAATCTAGTAATGACGATAATAATATTAACGAATGAAAATAATTAAAAGGCTTATTTAAACAAATATTTAAACAACCAGAAAAATTAATATTAAATAAAAGATAAAGTTTGTATGTTCGGAATTTTTTTGAAGGGAGTGAAATTTTTAGGTTGTAAATATCTATTTTATTAAAGACCAATTATTCAACCACTAAATTTTAAATTTAATGGTAACAATCTATTTTTATAAAGAACATTTCTTTTTTGAAACTATAATAATGTGGACCATATGATAAAGCTAGCTCTCTTTTTATTCTATCACTAATTGAAATAATTTTGTGATTCAAAAGATTGAACTTGAAAATTTCTTTTTCAGGTCTTTAAAGTTATGGAAAAAAGTAATTGAAGAACTCTATAATTGGCCTAAAAATATTTATCATTGAATTATTTTGGCTAAAACAAGTAGAAACTAAACTAAAGTATGTCTTTGGAAAAGAACGACAATTACTAGTTGGACATAAATAATTACCTTTTTTAAGAGATTACAATTACAAGACTATTGACAATGATATGAGCTTTTGCCATCCACTATCAACAATGTCATTGTTGAGGTCAACTCATAGAATCTACCCAACGCAGTTAGTTTAACTTCCTCTTATTATTTATTTTTCTTCTTAGAAGAAGTTTCCTTTGCTCACTATTTTAATTGTGGTTTTTCTTTTGACTTCTTCGTTCCTCAAAAGCTAAACTTTGGATTGCCAATAGGATTGAATTACCACAGGTTTAATCACTCTCATTGCGATTACTACTCACTAATTAATTTTTTAATGAAATAAATAAATTTTATTTAGGAAAATAATACATTACCACATAATTAATTAGTATATATATTATAATTTTACAAATTACAAATCATATTATTATATGTAACTTAAATTCAAAAGAATATAATCTTTATAGGTAAAAAAAAATCGTGTTGCATATTCTTACTTAATAATAATATATATTGAATTCTAGATCTTTAAATCAGTTTAGTCATATTTTTCTTCTTTTGGCTAGAATCATACAAATACTTGATTCATTATTTTATTTGAAATTTATTAAGTTGTTAATATAAATTTGAAAAATACTCTTAAAAGTTAATTATTAAAGGTAGAAAGTCCATTTTTATATTAACCTGTTGTATTTAACTAAATATAGAGAACCCACCATTTGAATTGAAGAAACTTTTATTGTTTGAAGTTTTTGATCCATTAAATTAGTTTTTATTTGGTTAAAAAATATAAAAAAAGAGTAGGGAACATATTTCTAATGGAAAAAAATCTCTTATTTTAATTCCTGTATAGAAATAATAAAAAGGGTAAAATATTACTATATTCGGAATTTAATTTCTTAAACTTAAAATATAAAAGAAGTCGGAGAATAAATATTTTCATGAAAAAGACCAACTCCTATCAAATAGAAGTTTATAGTGTTTTTTTTTTTAATTTTTAAATTAAAAATAATGATAAAATTTTTCATCTAGTGTTTATTTATCAACATGCAAATATATATTAAAAACAAATGACAAAAATTTAAAGAAAGGAGGGATAGACATGTGTGAATATGTATACACTAGCCGTATATTATATCAATGCATGCATATTTTATAAAAACATTAGTTAGTTCTTTTTATCTATATCAAGTTAAAATTTTAAAAAACAATCATGTCAATTTTATCTTTTGTTTGAATTGTTAGTTTTTTTTATCACAATTATTAGTCTTAAACTAATTTTAAAAATTGTTTTTCTTTTCCTTTTTTTGAATAATTCACGTATTTTTTTCACTTGATATAGTGTTTTATCCTTTTTTTTTCTTTTTTGAATTTTAAAATGAGTTTTTTACCACATCATTTTTTCTTATATTTAATAGGGATAAAATTAGTAGTTCAAATATTTGACACTATCTCAGAAGCTGGCATGAGATGATGCCAAATAGGAATTGAAAACTATTTAGGAGCCTTTGTGGATTTTTTAACCATTAGATCTATTTAATCTAATAGATAATATTTAAGGAGAGCTAGAGACTCATTAATAGTTTGTAATTATAATATTTAATAGGGCTAAATTCAATTGTTTGTTATTTTATTGATAGTGAAATTGTAATTATAACTAATTGCATTGTTAAAACTTCTGGTTCCTTATCAGTACACCACACACAGTGAATTCTAAATCATACATAATGATGAATACATCACACACACACAAATCAGCTTATTAGTACACCACACACAGTAAATTCCAGACCAATAACCAATGAATAAAATTATAGCTAATTATATTATTAAAACTTCTGGTTCCTTATCAGTACACCATGCACGATGAATTCCAAACTATACACAGTGATGAACACATCAGACACACAAATCAGCTTACCACAAACAACACAATAAGATTTTCTAATTTCTTATAGTTACACAACACACAATACATATAAAGTAGAATTAATTCATCATTTAAAGCTTAAATTATGCAAACAATATTTTAAAATTAATAATTCTAATATTAAAGTAATGAGAAACTAAACACATCAACCTTAAGCTTAAATGGGTTGCTTTCAGTTTGACTTTTCTTATTTCTCTATAAATTCATTCACATCTTGAGTATTTTAGTTATTTTAATAGTTTTTTCTTCATCCCACCAGCCCACCCTTGCTTCTTATTAGTAACAAGCAACTTGCTTTTTTCATGCAATAAAACAAAGACCATTTTATGCTATTATCATATTACTTATTGTTGTTGTTGCGTGAAAAATGGCTTTCCTCCTCCTTGGAATTTTAAGGTGATTCTTGGTATACTAATTTCAGTGAAATGAGTTGGAGCCCAAGTACATCGTGTGGCTGGAGACAAAATAATTGAATTAACACAAGAAATTAGAAAAATAAAGTAATTGTGAAAATTTGAGACAAGAAAATCGTCACGAAGAATAAGAAAATTGTCGTAAATTATTTCTTTTAATTTGTAAAATTAAGACTTTTTTTAGGCTACATGTGAAGCCAAGACTTAGAAGTGTGGGTTTTGTAGTAAACAAGTAAGATTGGAAAAGAAGAGCTAGAGAGTGATGAAGAATTGTTAAAGAATCCATAGACAGTGTTTGATGGCAATCAGAGAGTTTTATTGTACAGACGTGAGCTTCAATTTGTGAAATTTAAAGAGTTGAGCTGTGATGTTGAGAGATTTTTTATTGTTTTAATATAAAGTTCTTAAAATAAGAAATCAAGAGCTCATCTCTCTCTCTCTCTCTCTCTCTCTCTCTCTCTCTCTCTCTATATATATATATATATATATATATATATATATATATATATATATACTTCACTATTTTGCTTTATAATACCCTTTTACTTTTCTTGTATTTTTCAATTTTATTTTATTTTAACTTATTAATTATCTTATCAAATTTAGTTAATCAAATTTAGTTAAGATTAAATAAAGTATATAATTATTTTAACATATAAAAATTTCTAAAGATATTATATTATACAAAATTAGGAGTTTATTAGGAATTGTTGTTAGAAGCTAACAATATATTTTTAAAAAAATTTTATTTAATTGATCTTTTATATTTTTTAAAATTTCATTTTAAATTTATTTAAAAAAATTAATTTACTTGCTTTTTAAAAAATTAATTATATATATATATAAGTCCTTATTTAGAAATGTAATGACAAACAAATATGGGTGTATCTACATTGTTAGTTGGGTAGTAATTGTCATCCTAAATTCCAAAAATTTACAAATTCTTTTAATTTTTTTTATAAATTATCATAAAATTGATGAAATTTTATTATTATTATTGTAAACACAAACCTTTAAAATACTATGAAGCACAACAACTTGCCTTTTAAACATAGGCATTAATTTTTAAAAATTTCCATAATTCAAGGTAAATTTGGTATTCAACAACTAATTTAGGTTTAAAAATAATTAATACAATTAAAATAAAGAAAAAATATTATATAATTCTTATGATTTGGTCAAATTAACTATTTCGTCCTCACATTTTGAAAAATGACACGAGAGGTTGCTAAGGTTTGGACATATTAATTATTTAATTCCTCTATCCCTTATTTTAAAATTTTCATAACTTGGCCCTTTTTTCAATAACGTACAAGAAGGAAGTATTTCAAACATATAATAATCATTAAAAACAGAAGTTGGTAAGACGTCAAACAGACGTCAAACAATTTTTTTTGACAAAATTATCTGGATTTTTGTTCAACGTCTTCTTTTTAAACCTTGATTTTCTTTAGTCGTCTTCTTCACCATCTATGCTTACTATATTGTAATATGAGTCTAAGTCATAGTAATAAGAGTCTTCAATTGTATTAGCTAACAAGTTTGGTGCTTTTCTCTGGACATTGCTTCCTCTAGCCTCTTCATTTGTACTTTTAACAAACTTTTTCTTCTTAAAATCTTTCACTTACTGCCTTATATCTTTCAATTCCTCATCTGAATCTGAGAGCCATCTACAATCTATTATCTTCTTATTACTATTTGTAAACTCCTCTTCTTTGTCATCATCCTCTTCTGATATGTTTCATCTATTTCATTTTCCCTAACTCTTTTTTTTTAGCTTTTGTAGAGATTTCTTGGACTACAGGTTCTGCTTCATCAATTCCTTATTCTTGTGTACCTTTTTCTTGCTCTAAACAAATGAACTGTCTGACCAATACTTCATCATTTTGTAGCTCTTCCAGAATAGCATTCAACAACTGGCCTTATTCTTATTCACCATCTTTTTCCTTCCCTTCATCAACATACCATTAACACCATCAACACCCACTTGATTGTGGGTGCTAGGGCCTAAAAATTCATCACCCAACACAAATTGTTGTGTATTCCAAACCCTTCCCTAAGCTCCCTCAATAATTATTATATTCTGCCCTTGTAGTCTAAATTCTAGTTATGTGATATCTAATATGCCCTTATCATTTTCAATATTAACCAACCTATCCTCAATAAGTGATGAAGGATTCAAATGCCCAATGTTGTAACACCCTAGTTTTCAATGCGATCCATACTAGTTCTTTTTGTCATTTCTTCAATAATTCAAAATTTATTTGACCAATAGATGACTTAATTTATGTTCTTTAGAAGTGTTAAACTATTGATAATCAAGTTATTTTGTGATGTATATCATTGACTTTAAAAGTTGATTAAGATTGGTTACAAGTGTGCTAAGTAAACTTAAAAACATACTACTTGATGTTACTTAAATAACCTTCAAATTGTCTTTACAAATTATCATTTTTACGATATTATTTCTCTAATATGTTAATAATTAACCTAGGAGACAATTTAAATAAATAAAAGAGGTAGGCCCAAATGAATTATTTGATTGGCTAAGAAAAAGTAATGAATAAGGTGTTAGTATTTCGTTGGTCGAAGCTTATGAAAGCTTCCTAAAGCCCATACACCACTTAAATTACATCACACACAATCTAAAGACTTCACTTTATAGACATGAGAGAGAGAGAGAGAGAGAGAGAAAGTTCTTCATTCTAGAGTGAGAAATAGAAATGTTTTCCATTTTGAGGCTAAAAAAAACCCTCTTCCTCGACCAATCAATGTTCATATGCTACTCCATTAGGTAGAGCTCTGAAAGAGCTTACCAAATACACCTTACAAGCCTCCATACGCCGTCGGACGCTCAGTCACTTGTCAGAGGAATAGAGACTGCTATAGTGTGCAAAGAGAGGGATGTACTGTTAAATTTGAGGCTAAAAGTGACCTTCCACATTCTCTAATCAATAATCAACCACCATACCCCAAGACGGAGCTCTAAGAGAGCTTTATAATAACATCTTACAGGTCACTATAGGCTATTGGACACTCTGTCACTTGCCGGAACGTCGAGGACTGCTACAGTTCGCTTTAAAAACACAGTTTTGCTTATTTTGACTTCCATTTTGAATCTATAAGGTATCATTGGAAACCTCACGAAATTTTCCTTCCATGATACTAATTTTTCAGAATAGATGATCTCTAAATGATATGGGTTTACATAATTAGAATAATTTCTCTTTATTTAGTTATATTAGGTTATAAATTAGTGTAGATGAGTTTAGACATTAGTTAACCTTAGATGTATCAATTACCATGCTAGAGTTATTGAATTGAGTTTTTTTATGCTTGGTTAGGGTTTGGACCTATTTAGTGTTCATTGGAATTCACTTGAAATAAATTAGAGCTCGTTGAGATAAATTGGTTATAAGGCAAGTTTATGTATTGTGTTAATGCTTAACAACTAAATATGAGAATTGCTTTTTGTTTAGCTACCATATATCTCTATCTTCTTACATGACTTTGCTTATGTGATGACCAAACCCTTATGAATTTCATTATTTTTAACATTATTGATATGTATCTATATTGTTGATATTACCAATGATAACATTTGAATAACATTTGAATCTTTGATTATATTATTTCACATTGTGACCAAATATGCCAACTTGTTAAATGATAATTCCATTGACCTTATGGACTACCTATAAAGTACATGTATATGACAGAACACCAACACTGATGTGGTGTTACCATCAGATGGAGTGCATTAATGACTGAACTAATATAATTAGATTTATAAGTGTCCTACTTAGAAAGGACTGATACTCTAGGCGTATAACCAGCCAAGTATACAAATATAAGGAAAAGTTACTTACTCGACATGATCTATGACATTATGTAATCGGACAGTTACAACTCTATGAGGATGGTATTTGTATCCCACCCATAAATGTCGACATGATATATGACATGGTTTTGTCTATATCATGTATATTGATTAAATTGCATACCATATTTTGATTTGCCACTTTGATATCCTTGAGTTTGTTACAAATATTGTTTCTTTTATATGTATATGATTTTTCTAACCTATGGCCATAAGTATTGGCATATGCATAAACTCACTGAGATGAAAGTTCACATATTTATTTCTAATAATTTTTAGATGCTAGGACTATTGAGAAGAGACTTAGAGAAGACTGAGCTTCTTGATCATCCATCCTCCACCAGAAGCATGTAAATATTGGGTCTACATAATATGTAAATTAAGGAAGTTTACTCTAGTTACTTCGTAGTATCATATGGTATAGAACTTTTAAATGAGATGAAATAGATTTGATATGATTTATAGAATTGCTTTTATTATTTTATTTCAGGAGGATTGCTCATAATTTTAAGTGAAACTCTGCCGAAATTTCTATAGATCTAGGAATTTCCAATATAAATATATACGATGTGCCTTTATTACATGTTATAATCCTGGGATAATTATAGAACTTGGGGTTCTATGGGTGCACGGTGGCCTTAGGCCTACCCTTTCCCTAGAACCATCACATCTCTAGGAATTGGGGTGTGACAAAGGTGGTATCAGAGGAAAGGTTTACTTAGGAAAAACTATAGAGCGAGGTTCTACATGTCTTTATGTTTTATTGATTTGATATTTATACATTTTTTATTTTAGTATCTAAACCTATCTTGTTTCTTTGTTCTCAGTATATGGATCGTCCTTTACAACCTAGTCGAGGGAGAGGTCGAGGTCGCCCGTGATAGGATATTCCTCTTGAGGAAAGATCAATAAATAGGAGGATGATGCAACTTTACCACCTCTACACTCTCCTAAACCTTAAATAGATAAAACTGCATTACCACAGTAAGTAGAAGAGCTTCAAAAAGAAGAAGAAATGTTACATCAATAGTTAAATCAGCAGAGGCAACAACATGTTCCTCTCACCTCAGCTCTAGTAGCACCTGTTGCTCCATCATTGGCTCCCCCACCACCACCCATAGCACGAGAAGTACGAGATGTCAGCTATGAGAGCTTCCTAAAGCTAAAGCCATTAGAATATCAGGGTGATGTGGATCCTATAGAGTTCTTTAAAGACATGGAGGATAATATTTAAGTTAAAAATATTTCTAATTGTAAAACTATAGAGTGTGCTAGTTATTTGATTAAAGAAATTGCTAAAGATAGGTTCAAAAGAAGTATTACTCCATTTCTTCGGAGAAATGCTGAAATCTCATGCGAAATATTTAAAGAAATGGTTATGAATTCTTTCATTCTAGAAAGTGTGAGAATAGCCCGAACCTGAGAATTTGAAAGATTAGAACATACTTCGGATATAACCATTTCATAGTATGATAAGAAGTTTACCAAATTGAGCAAGTTTGTAATGGCCTTGGTGCTTGATGAGACTGCTCAAATTCAATAATTCAGATGGGGATTGATTACTCCCATTTATAAAATTCTTGTTTCATAGAATTTCACAGCATACTCAAAAGTGGTTGATAAAGATCAAATTATAGAGGTTAGGGACATGAGGGAACATAATAAAAAGGCTAAAATGGAAAGTTCATCAAAGTAAGGCAAGAGTCAAAGTAGGGTGAAAAATGTTCCTAGAGTAAGTTATAGGAGTTAGCCAAGGAGATCACAGTTTAGGTAGAGCACTTCTATGTCAGTTTCTCAAATGAGTCATAGTGTAGCTCCATCTATTCATACCAAAGCTCCTTTTCCATCTTATCCCTATTTGCAGTATATGCTCTAGAGCTTACACTCAGCATATGAATGTAAATGAAAAACTAACTAGCTTTGGTATATATGTTCTTTAAATGAAAACATTCCTTGTATCGAATGTATATGTGTCCCTTAAGTATTTTATAGGAAATCTATTATCAAAGAGTTTGAGAATATGAGTGACTGATTTCCCTTCATCAAATACTTTAAAGGTTGTTCATGGTTATAGGATTATTGGTGGGGACACCATTAATCTGGGAGACCATCACCTCTGTTGTCATCCATGATAAGTATGAGATACTTATTGGTATGGAGGTAGTGAGTCTTATGCTACAGACATGTAATGTCGTGACAACACGTAAGCATACTCATGGTATGAGTAAGTTGAACAGTGACATTAGATGATGGATACAAGGTCATTATCAACTAGTCAATATTGCATCATCTAGATAATTATTGTGCATATAATCCTTATACTTGAGGTGACATGTTATCTGGCATATTGGTGGCTATGAGTTGTTACTGCTTATATACTGATGCTATTTATGTATTGGTATATGGCATGTGATGGCCATAATCAGTGATATGTTAGGATAAGTGTCCAACCAAGAAATGATTCATTAACTTGGGTAACTAAGGAAGGAATCCTATGACTTCTAGGATTTCTCGATATGGAAATCTTTGGCCAGAGTGGATAAGGTTCACTAGAAAGAAATTCTAGTAGGAATTGAGTTTATTGAAAACTCAAACCGGGTAGAGGTCATATGATCTGGCAAATAGGATTTGACTATTCTATGACCCTAGCTAAGATCGGGAATCCGTAATAAAGGGATTCAAGTGCATGGTAATTACTAATTAGAATATGAACCTAGTAAGTCACATACCATATAGTAATTTCCATTAGCTTATATGAATCATATTAATGATTAATTAAAGAGTTTAATTAATTATTAATGATGATTGAATTAAACATGTAATTAAATTTACAAAGATGCTAGCATGTCTTGATGTTTAATTCATAAAATGATAATTTCAATTATGTCATAGTT
>CAOJBK011993090.1:0-10564 GCA_948294925.1 Codiaeum variegatum
GGTCTTCGAAGGCGAAGGGTGCGAAGCATACCCTTCGAGGAGACTGCACGAAGCACACCTTCGAACTCGGGCATAGCAGCCTTCGATATCCACCTTCGTCCCAGACCTTCGGGTCTTCGAAACTTCAAGGCATATAACAAACTTTCTCTGTAATAGCCCTATCCATTACAATAGGTACTGCCCTGCAGTATATGAACTAGATAAACATCACCCATTTAGTATGGGCCAATCAAAAGATAAAGAAAGAAAATATTATTACAGAATAGTTTTAAACCTCTGAAAATGCAAGTGCAAACCATAGTCCTTGATCAGATAGTCAACAACCACAAAATCTCAATTGACTCATACAACATACTGAGTCAATAAAGATGAACAAAAGCAACATACTGAATATATCAAATAAAACCATTGCCATCCCCTAATGTAGCAAGATCACTGCCCGTTAGAGGACAAATTAATTAGAAGCTTCTAAGACATTGGACAAAAATAAATTAGAAATTTATCAATTAATGACTTATCCTATAACATCATTACATGGTATATGTATTGCGTCCGAGCAAAAAAAATCAATCAGAAAGAATTTGATTAGTAAAAAACAAGTCAGTACATGCATATTGTAAAAATAACAAAAGTACACAAGACTTTTTGAATGAAATTTCATATTCTAGCCTGTTCAAATGAAATTTCTTTAAATCTTTCACAGAACACATACTTTTAGCTTTAACTAGCCAATTCCTAAGGAATAAAAAAAATAACAAAAAGTATTATAGATGAAAAACTACTAATTAGTTCTAAAAATATTTTCTTGTCTTTGGAATTAGTACCTCATTTAGCTCCATAGCAATAAATTTTTGGACCAGGCATATCAAGATGAAACTCTCTCATCTTTGCTGCTACTAGAGCTGATATTTTCGGGTCACAGATGTCAGCGGTTGATAGTGTATGAATATCCAACAAAGAAAATAAAACCATGATGTTTATATTCATATAGGCACTAGAATGCAGACTTGAAGTTGCTCTTTCTAAGCTATAATTGTTTATGAGGAGTTGAGAATGGCAACTATAAATGAGCTCTCATCTTGAATGTTTATTATTACTAAGTTGAATATTAGCAAATTTAAGCTTTAGAGTTCATAACTTCTAGCTTCCTTAGGAATGACACTTAGAGACACTAATGCATTATCTACTCTTTTCATAACTACCTTCAAGGGAGCTCCAATTCTATGCCCTATAATTTCAATAATCTGCAACAAAATCATTCAAACAAAAATGTAGGATAATGGCATTAATTTCCAAAATGTGAAAATTTATAAATCTATACTATTAAAAAATCCTGAAGAAAATAACATTAGCAAATAACCTTTGTTTAAAACTTCAAAACTGAATTTTAGAATTAATGTGAAACTCACTTTTCAGCTTCTCACCACTATGAAAAGAAAAACTGTTTGTATTAATAAATGAAAAGAAAAAAATAACTAACTATATGAAATGGTAGTTATTTGAGATCAATGTTTGAACCTATCAAGTGTATAGGAGTTACATCATTTCTAACACATGGAATTACTACAAAATATGGTATTAATTGAAATCCTTTGATTATTTTTTCCTTTAAAATTATGTAAAATGTTGGTCTGACACAACAATGCAAAATAATTATGTTTATGTCACCACATTAGCACATTTGTGTATTCATGTATATTAAGATTTAAGAACTAATTTTATTACTTATAACGGAGCTAAGTACACAAGGAAAGATATCACAAGTAATGAATGAGTATAGAAGGGACTCCTCCAAGTTGGTTAAAAATAATTTAGATGAAGGGATTATCTGTCTAAGCTAAGCTAGTGTTATGCATTAGACAATTACATAAATGTGTCTAGTGTTAATGTTTAGAACCTGATTAACATTTACATGATTTCAAATAACAATCTATGTTTATTGTTCATAATTAGAGCTTAAAGGGAAAAAACTCAAATCATAAGAAGAAATGAAATAATAAAGACCAGATTTCTTAATGAACTGTTAAATCAAAGATATGATTTTGTAGTGAATCAAACTACATTGGCAAACATTTATAGCTAATGAAGACAAAATACAATTTTGGTTGATATAGAAAAAAATTACTACCAAATTAACAAATTTAAATGGGAAAAGGTTCAATTTGACCCCAACGTTTATCAGGTATACCCCCCTAAACATTTTTAAAGAATTAATTAAGTCCCTAACGTTATGAAAAATGGTGCAAATTAGCCTAACACCATTAATTTAATGACATGGCACTCATTTCTGATGACGTGGCACCCATTTTTGATGATGTGGTACCCAATTTTGATGATATGTCACTCATTTTTGATAACGTTGTTAGAATTGTATGCCTTAGAGTATGTACTTTATATATATATATTTGTAATCTTCATCCATTAAAGACTATTGATATATATGTTTTCATTTAATGATTAGTTTCATTTCAGTGTATTATGTATATATGTTCCTTGAATTCTATGTAAGAGAATCTATTCTCAAAGAGTTTGAGAATTTGGGGACAAATTCTTTTTGTCATAGACTTTAAAGATAGTTTATAGTCATATGATTATTGGTAGGAACGTCATTAATCCAGAGAGACTGTCACCTCTGTTGTCATCCATGACAAGTATGAGATACTTATTGGTATGGAGGTAGTGAGTCTCACACTACATACATGTGATGTCATGACAACATGTGGACACTCATGAGATGAGTAAGTCAAACAATGACATTAGATGATAGACACATGGGTTTTATCCACTAGTCAATGTTTGATCATCTAGATTATAATTGTGCATATAATCCTTAGACTTGAGGTGACATGTTATCTAACATATTGGTGGAAATGGTTTGTTACTGCTTACATACCGATGTTAATCAAGCATTGGTATATGGCATGTGGTGTCCATAATTAGTGGTATGTTGAGACAAGTGATCTTTAAGATAGAATTCATTAACTTAGGTAACCAAGGAAGGAATCCTATGACTTTTGGTTGCTCTTGATATGCAAATCTCTAGCCAGAGTGGATAAGGTTCACTGGAAAGAGTTTCTATGTAATGATGTGATAGAATAAGTCATTAATTATGGAACAAGTACAATAAAGGAAAATACAATTTTGGAGTTGAAGTCATGAAACGGCTCGTTGGTGTATCCCTTTGAACTAGAATCAAACCTCACGCTGTTCTCTCTTTTTGCGAAGGGTGTGGTTGTTCTAATAACAATTATGTGGTTTGTGTGTCCAGTAGCTAACCAATTTTAGTTAATAAAATTGTTAATCGATAGGCTATTAACTAGTTCATCTTTGATTAATAAAAAGTGATTTTGATTGTGAGATAATTGCCTAAGTTCATTTTAGGGCTTAATTTGATTCATTTTTATGAAAAATAATATTTTAATAAAAACATGCCTTAGTTCAGATTAAAGAGCTTAAAATAGTTCATTTTTATGAAAAATGGAATTTTGATAAAGATGTCTTAATTCAGATTAAAATGGCTTAGTTGATTCATAGATTAAAGGAAAAAAAGTATACTTTACCGATTTTACCTTTTACTTGTGGGGCTTTGGAATCAGAGTATTAGAGGGTTTGACAAAATTGAAATGAGTCTCCATTGTGTTCAGAGAGCGCTGGTGTTTGTCTGTCTGAACTAGAACTGAAGGGACTGAACTGTTGAACCGATGAGAATTGGAGTGTCTGTTGTGAGTTTCTAATGATCCAGATCGTTTAAAGAGGAATTGTAGTGTTTAGGGAGTTTTTAGAGGTGTTTGGAGGCTAGAAAATAAGTTTAAGTGAGCATGGGAGTTGAAAAAACCGGAACCTTTTGAAAAGTTTAAATTTATAGAAGTTCATGCCAGAAACTCCCGGAGGCAAAGCACATGCTTAATTTGGCCTGGGCCACTGAGCCCAGTTTTCTAGGTCCAATTTAGTCCGATTTGATTTTATTTTTTGGATTTTTTAAGTTCATATGAAGTCTGATTTGAGCTCGGTTTCAACCGTTATGCTCGTATCAACGGGCCAACGGGCTTTATTTAATGGTATAAAAATTAGGGTTCACAACTGCCCCCCTTAGTAGTCGTGATTGTGGGAATGTGATTTCTAAGTGTGAACGTATTTAACACAGGAGTTGGATATTTGCCTATAAAAAGGGGGTTGAGGATTTCATTTGCACTCATAACCTCCATTTCTCACTTCAACTTACAAATTTTCTTCTTCTACTTTTCTGATTTGACAAGAAGTTTTGGATGATACCGATTGACATTTTTGAGGAGGAGGAAGATTTGTTGGCACGCCTGATTGTGTCTTTGGAGGGATAGGAGATCCCGACTTTTGACATTCCAGCATTAAGTGATATTTTTGATAATTTGTAGCTTAGTTTTACTATTGAGGAGTTACTCGGTGACATACCCAACTCGTCTGCCGTCCCGTCTGATTCTATAGTTGTTCCATTACCAGAGTGGGATCCTACCGATTACTTACTAATGGATTGAGAGCATCCACACACTCTCACAAATGCCAATCTTTTGGTGAACCGCTAGGCGCATGTGAGCTAGCATGGATTTCCTATAGTATGTATTTTCTCTTTCTTTTTTTATTTTCTGTGTCATTTGCATTTCCTATATCGATTTTTTTTGTCACGAATATTTATTTCCTTTTCACTCATATTCATTTTTATGCTAAAAAACAAAGTAAAGTTAGAAATAAATAGTAATTGAAAATGATGCGATTTGAATGCATACTTGTAGGATGGAACCTTTAGCCTGAGAGGTGGTAGATTATGGTTAGGAAATGTGATAGCCTTTCTGAGTGGCCAGGAGGCTATGGCTCATCGTATAGCTTCGAATCACCTAATGGGTTAGCTGAGTCTAGATGTAGAGCATTCCCCCGATAGGAACTTGCTCTTTCCTCTGGCTGATAGGTGGTGGCAGACCACCACCATGTTCTATTTGTCGATAGGGGAGATGACTATGACCCCCTTCAAGTGGTCGTGTCTGACTGGGATGCGCTTTGGGTATTAGACCGTCACCTTCGACATGTCACCGCAATAGCGCCATGATTTGGCTAATTTTCTTGGGGAGCAACATGAGTGCAATACCTCTGGGTTAATTTTCAGGACTAGCCTTTTTAACTTGTTGTCCCGAATGGACCTAGTACACTATACTGTTGATCAATATGTAGAGTCTACTTACTGATCATCATGTTGACCATATTTCTATATAATGAGGCCGACTGGGTTGATATGAGGATTCTGGCTTCACTGGTGGATCTGAGTGAGCTAGGAGAGCATGATTTGGGCACGGCCGCACTAGCTGCGGTATACAAAGGCATGGGCATTTTGTCTGAGGTTGTTAGAGAAACTATTTCAGTGACTGCCATTGTATGGGTGGTCAGTATTACCCTTTCACTTTTTTTATTTGTTTTGATTTTCTATCAATTTGATGAGCTGTTTATCTTCTTTGCAGCTTTGGGCCTTAGCCTAATTGGTTTGCTTACCCCCAATATCGTGCTTTGGAACCAGCTTCCTTTTCCGCTAGAAAGGATGTGGTGCAAGGAGTCTTAGCTCCCAGATCAGGACAGCTACCCCTTTTTAGATTATAGGTATATTTTTGCCACTTTGACCTAGGTATATTCTAATAACTTTTACCCATTTTTCTTTGTGCATTTCTGATTTATGCTTACTGTCTTGGTGAATTAAGGCTATCTGGAGACCCTTCCACATGATTGAGCTCAGAGATGTAGATCTTCATGCCATTAGGATTACTTGTACTCAGAGATGAGTTCTGATTGGTTTGACCTCTTTGATGAAGTTCTTTCTTGGAGAGTGTGTCATGGCCTAATTCACTGTGGAGAGGGTCGTGCCTATTGATACTCCCTTGCAAATTAGGGAGAGGATGTTTGGTACCTTCTAGGCTTACTGGCGATTTAGGAGAGCTCGAGAGGACTACCTACTTACGGATGCCTCATACTTAGATTTCATGGCATCTCATCTGATGATTAGGATGCCCCCATTTTATGCCAGTCACGACCAAGCTCAGAGAGTGGGTGCTACTGTTGCGAGACAGAGGCCTCGTAGTAGGAGTAGTCGTCAGACTGCAGCCCACTATAGTTTTGCTTCTTCGGGCATGGATGCCTCTTCATCCCACATGCCAGCTAGAGTAGACTATTCTCACCTTTTAGAGATGGTAGATTCTTTAACCCTTATGACAATCATACTTATTAATGATAACTTCTAATCTCTATTTGTTCTTTGCAGATTCCTAGTCTATTTTATAGTCAGGGCGTGGATAATCATCAGAGGACTATGTTCAACTTAAGTGCCACTCTTGCCGAGTTGAGCATTGGGATGAGCCGTTTGGAGCGGAGGGTCATCAGACGATGCAGTGCACAAGCTGATTTAGAGGAGGAAGATGTCATAAAGGAAGCTGAGTTTGAGGATGAGGCATGATTATTTTATGTTTTTGACTGTATTTGGGCTCCACTTGTGGACTTTTATAAAAATAATTTCAGATTTTTATTTTATACTTTGAATTTCAGTTTAATTTTTATGAAAATTCAGGAAGTTTTCATTATAGTTTTGTGGTTTTTCGATTTTTTGAAAATAATTTTGAGAAATTCGATTTGAAAAATATTATGGGTTGAAACTGAGCGAAAATGAAATCGGATTGGGTTGGAATGAATCGTTTCGACGGGCCGGGTCGGCATGCGAGACGTGGTAGCTAAACATGTGTGTTTAGCTCAAAACACATGCATTTGCTGCCAAACACATCCGTTACTCTGAAATGTGTGCGTTTTTTTCTAACTCGCGTGTTCAGCCTTTCGAACTCAGTTTTCTACCTCAATTTACATGCCACTATAAATAGAAATATGAAAATCAATTTTTGATTTAGAAAACTACTAGGCAGTAAAATTATTTTTTAGAAAAATTCAAGTTCTTTCCTTTTTACCCATAACATAGAACCTTTTTTTAGCTATGTGATGCATGAGTGGTGTCAGAAGCTGAGCAAAGTGCATAGGATCAACCTCGGGAGGTATGGTATGTTAGCTTTACCAACTGTTAAGGGTGTTAGCATTGATTGGGACTTTCTGAATGGTTGCATACGATTTTAGGATCCCATTGATCACTTATTCCTATTCGGGGCTGTTATGGATAAGATGTGTCCTACCTTTGAGGAACTTTCCTTTTTGCTTGGTATACCTGAGGCTATTTTGGTTGTTTCAGTCGAGTGGGTAGTCTATTTCAATTCGTTCAAGAGCTTGCTGGATTTGAGCATAAAGGCTGATTCAAGTATGGTAAAGGATGTTCTGGTGGACCTGCCTACATTGGCCTTTATGTTTTGGGAGGGATCAAAGGATGACCCTATTTGGATGGCTCAGAGATTGAAGGCCTAGGCCTTTGGATTAACTTTGAGCTATATTTTTGTAGGCCTAGTTGGATGGAGGGATGCGAGGATAGCTGGGCTGATACTCTAGATGGGTGAAGGAAAGTCGATTGTGGGCATGATCTTAGTCGAAACACTGCTGAGCCTTGATTGCTATTACAACTCTAGAGAACCTTAGATTCTCAGTCTGATTTTGCTCTAGGTACTTAGAACCTTTTCTGCTTAACTATTTTAGCATGATTTGAGGCTTCTCTAACTTATGTATTTACTTTTCATATTTGGTTGAAGGACCATCTCAAGATTGTTCATAGACATGACATACCAGATTATTCCGTAGCTTGGTATCATTTTAGAAAGATAGACATTTGCTTCGACTCTGAGAGGGAATGGATTAGCTGGTTAACAGAGCTGAGTTCTTCTGATTTGCTATGGAAGCCTATTTAGTACACCATCAAGCAGTTTATACCGAGGAGTCAAGGTTTTAAGCATGTGTATTTCCTTGGTTTTTAGTACGTGACTTGGTATCATGCTACTAAAGTTCTTCAACAGATGGGGCATGATCAGGATGTGCCCCCAGATGGTCCTTTGTTTGAGGCAACCACAGTGAATGAACGAGTGGCTAGAGCTGTTCTCTCTCGTTGGATTAGGGACTTCATAAGGGATATGATTATCCCATGTGATGATTATGGCAAGCTTCCAGTGTATCTCGAGTGGTGGATCGAGGCTTGTTGGAAAAAGGGGAAGGCAAAGTGATTCACTCTTCTGACTGAGATTGAAGATCGAGTATGAGTCTTAGACTTTAGGAAAATAAGAGCTTAGAAATTAAAACTTTGTTTCTTTTATTTTATTTTGCTTTTCTATCTCAAATATCTTATTTTGGGTGTTCCAAAAGATGAAAAAGACCTCAATAAATGTTTTACTTCTTATTAAGCTCTTATTTTTGCCTAAGCCACCCTTTTGGGTTTTCAATTTAGTGAGCTGCCTTGATTGTTGCCTAGATCACCTTTTCAATTTTTGGTCTAGTGGATTGAACCCTAAATTTTTCCTAAGCCGCCCATTTGGGTTTTCAGCTTAGCAGGTTTTATTCTTTTTTTGATTATTGTTTATTCATTTTAACTCTTGCATTCAATGTTAAAGAGCCCAAATGAGAAGAAAAATTGATTTTTATTGAATGATTTGGACCGTGCCTATAAAGGATACTTACGTATCTCCTTACAAAAGATATTTTTAAAATTAAAGTACATCGTAATTTTCAGAGAATCAGGTCCATGTAGTTCTTGTTACAAAAATGTGATGATGCCTGAATGCATGCTCATGCAATAAGAACACTATATAAAGTACTTCTTGAGCTGATCAAGATTTGTTGGATGGTTGAATTCATTGCCATTAATGTCCATCAAGAAAACGCCTCTTCCTAACATGATTTTCTCGATTATGTATGGTCCACTCCAAGGATGTCTGAATTTCCCTTGACGGTCTTACACAACTTGTCTAATTTCTTTAAGGACTAGGTCACTATCTTGAAGATTGCGACTTCGAACTCGTTTGTTAAAGTGTTTGGCAAGTCTAATATGATAGTTCTATGTGTGGTGGAGAGATTCCATCCTTTTTTCATCAATTGCATTGAGTTGATCATAATAGGCATATTGTCAGTTGAGTTCAGAGATTTGAGTTTCTCGGAGAACTCTAGTTGTCTAAATTTCTAATTCTATAGGGAGAACTGCTTCTATTCCATAGAACAGGGAGTATGGTATGGCTCTGGTAGCCGATTTATATGTGGTTCTGTACCCAAAGAGGGCGCTTGGCAGATGTAGGTGCCAACCTTTATAATTACTGATAATCTTCTAAAGCATATTCTTTAGTGCTTTGTTAGCAGCTTCAATTGCATCATTTTTCAATCTTTTCCTTCTTCAGGAGTGTAATGACTTCTTTATGAAGGTGTGAGCCATTATTAGAGATGATCTCATGTGGAACACAATACCTTTCTATGATGTTAGTTTTGATGAATTACGTTACCTTTTTTGAGCTAAGATCTGATAAGGGATAGTTTCCACCCATTTAGTACCATTTAGTAAAGTAGTCAATGGCCACTAAAATGTACTCATGGCCGGTAGAAGACTTTGGTGAGATCTTGCCAGTTATATCGATACCCCAAATAGCAAAGGGCCATGGAGTAGTAATAGGATTGAGTGGAGAGGATGGAAGCTTCTGGAGCTTAGAGTATTTTTAACACTTTAGGCACCTTCATGGGTACCGTGCATAGTCCCGATTCATAGTCAGCCAATAGTAACCTTGGTTCATCATCTTTTGAGATTATACCCAACCATTCATGTGGGTGCCATCTGTCCCACCATGGATTTATTCCATGATCTTGTTGGCCTTTTCGTTTGAGACACATCTACGGTGAATGTCGTCTATTGTCTTTTTTTGTAGAGGATGTCACATCTGGGAATGTATCCACTGGCGAATTGCCTAATGGTTCTCATTTCTGACTTGGAGGCACCTTCAAGACATTCTCCTTTAGTGAGATAGAAGTAGAAGTCCTAGTACCGGGGGTTCTCTTCGGCATCTTAAATGTTCATGCAATGAGATTGGAAACTTGGTTGGCACTTGATGCTTATTAAAATAGGACGGATAATGAACCCATCACATATTTCTATCATGGATGCAAGGGTTGCTAGTGCATTGGTGAAAGGAACACAAATTTGGCACCATAACTTTTGTGATTTATAGATCCATCAAAATACAATTTCCATGTTTCAGTTTAAAGGAAAAGAATATATATATGTTTCATTTAATGAATGCCTTCACTTTAGTGTTTAACGTATATATGTTCCCTGAGTCTCATATAAAATAATCTATTCTCAAAGAGTTTGAGAATATGGAGACAAGTTCTCTTTACCATAGACTTTAAATCAAGTTCACGGTCATAGGATTTTTGGTAGGAACATCATTAATCTGGGTAGACATCACCTCTATTGTCATCCATGACAAGTATAAGATACTTATTAGTATGGAGGTAGTGAGTCTCATGCTACAGACATGTGATGTCGTGATAACTCGTGGACATGCTCATGTGATGAGTAAGTCGAGCAGTCACACTAGATGATAGATACTTGGATTTTATCCACTAATAAATATCTTATCATCTAGATCATAATTGC
>CAOJBK011993243.1:0-17308 GCA_948294925.1 Codiaeum variegatum
AATTTCTAAGTAAATTAAAATCACTTCGATCAACTCATTGGATTGAATTGATCATCGAAAAATTTCTAGATTTTTTTTATCTAACTAGCTGATTAGGTTTGGATTTGAGAATATAAATAAAAATCTAAGTTATATAATAAGAGGTAATCTAAGGACTATTATGTTTTGATAGTCTTAAATATAGAGTTTTTTCAATTCTTATACATTTAAAGGAAATGAGAAAATCAACCATATCATACTTATTAGTAAAAAATGAAAATTAATTACACTTGGAATTATTTGAGTTTATAAGCTCAATAGAGATAAATTTATGAGTGTTCGTTGGAATCCATTTGCACAAAGCAATTGACTTATATTAAATCTAACATCCACTTATTTATAAGTCTCTTTATTTATTTTGTTATTGTCCAAAATGGGATTCATTTCTCAACATACCACCTCAAGTACAACTGAACTTAACCTATGACCTAACATCAACGGCTAGTTGACACATGCACGCAAATAGATCAACAAGCATCTATTCATCAGGTTTGATTTAAATTATATTCTTTGTTAGTCTAAGAAAGGGAGTTTAAACATTATCTTAAAATCTAGCCCATTTGGATATGAAGCTTTAAAGTCATATTAAATCCATGAGCTCGTATATAGATGGCCTTATAAGAGAGCTAGTGGCATGAAACCCCATTGCACAAAGTCAATTGACTTGTGTTAAATTCAACAACCACTCACTTGTAAGTAATTTTCATTTTTTTTCTATCATCTTCTGATATGGGATGTATTCTCCAAAAATCTTAAAGTAAATAGGCTCCTATACATGTGTCTTTATAAGTGGGTAAGTATTAAAACCCACTTGTATAAAACTAACTGGCTTATGCTAAGTCTACTACTCACTCACTTATAAGTTATTTATATTTATTTTTTAATATTTTTCGATGTGGGGTTCATCTCTAACACACCCTCTCAAGTGCAATTAGGTTGTCTTGTAGATTAATATAATAAAATGGGTGGCACTTGCTCATAAAATGAACTGGCTAATATCTCTCCTTTAGCTTTAGTCTGACTTGCATCATTATTAATCCAACATTGAAGGCTTGAGGGATTCCGAAATCCAACTAATTTGGACATGAAGCTCTTATATTATATTACAGTCCATAGGTCCATACAAAGTGAGCTTACTATTTGGACTCACTTTCATAAAACTAATTGGATTATACAAAATCAAATACATATTCATTTATAAGTCTCTTTATTTATTTTATTATTTTTCCAATGTTAGTGATAACCTCTCTTTGAACCTAAACAACCCCAAGCATGTCAGTGGCCTGCACCTGGCACGAGAGGTCAAACTCTCAACCTCGAACAAGGGAAACAAGTCTTGATTATAGGAGGAGAGGTTGAACCCTTGACCTCAGACGAATGAAGAAAGCTCGTCCTTAAGGAGAGCTCATCCCCACAAAAGCGGATAAGTATAACTAAGGGATAAACTCCTATTATCTCTTCTTATCCCTAAAATCATGACATGTCCATCTACTAGCCTACCTTGTCAAACTTGGAGACTGTCTAACAATATATAAACCAACCTAAATCACAGGAAACATGTAATCACTTTGAATCCTAAAACTCTTTATGCTAAAACTCTCCACGACCGATTACTGACTTAAGCATCGGAGCAGCTACCGAGAAGGCACCCTCATAGTCTTTATTTGTCTTGCATGTTGGCTTTGGAGCTAATCTTTGGGACCTCAATGTGCTCAAGACATTATTAGTGTGGTGAGCATGGACACAGCTTCAGACATAGTCATTGTTTCCATGATGGTGACTAGGCAGGATATTCAAGAGGAATTGACTTGAATCGGGCCTTTGACCTCTTCCTTGAATTCCCAGGAATGGGTAATGCTGCCCCTCAGGAACCCCACTGCTGAATCCACCAATCACAGGTCCTCAGCATAATCTGCCTCTAAACCTACAATAGAACCAAGGTGGAGGTCAGAATATTCAGGGTTTGAACGGAGGAAATCAAGCGCTAGGGGTAGCAATGCATAATGAAGGCCAAAAATCTTACTTCAATGATCTCGTGGTAATGCAGAGGATTTACAACCAATATAGGGATCTCCAAAGGGAGAAGGTTGAGCTACGTCAACATGTCCATCATCTTTCACAGGCATAATCCAGGAGCGATGCTCCCCCAGCGGAGGGAGAAAGGGATTGTAGACCGGAGGCATGCAGAGTTGCAGTATCGTCCACCCATGCTAGGGGTGATTAGGAAGATGAAGCTCAGAACTTTATGGAGACACCACCAATAGCCACAAAGGTCGCTATGAAAGTTAAGAAGGAACTATAGAACCTGGGAATAACAGGAAAGAGCATAGATCTGGACCTTCTAGGAGAATCACCATTGGCAGATGCCATCCTGAGGCAATCATACCCAAAGGGATTTGAAAAGCCTTAGAGGTTAGACAACTACTATGGGAAGTCATGTCCCAAGGCTCATATGAATAAGTTCAAGCCAGAGATCCACTCCTAAACATATCAGAATCATGTATTATATAGGCTCTTCCTTACCACTTTATCAGAGTCGGTTAAAGAATGGTATCATAAGCTAAATCCCAAATCAATTACCTCATTCAAATAGTTGGAAGATCTGTTTCAAACGAGGTTCATGGCTTTGAGGACTAAACCTAAGAAGTTGATAGACATCTTCTCAATTAAGCAAAGGGAAAAAGAAAGCCTGAGGTCCTACATTGGGAGGTTCAATCAAGCTGTAGGCGAGATAGGAGAGCTACAGTTCAACACCGCCCAACAGGCCCTCATAAGAGGGACTACTAACTAGAGTTTGCAAAATAATCTCTTAGACAATCATCCATAAACATGGACTCAACTTATAGCCATTATAGAGGGGAAAATCAACCTAGAATATGGGTCAGTAAACCTTAGATCAGAGGTACATCAGTTTGCTTCCTCAGGTTTGAGCAAAAATGATGAGAAAAAAGAAGAGTTCAGCAATGGTAATGGGTTAAGGAGGAACAGGGACAGGTCTAGGAGACTGTTTGAGAATAGGAGCTCAGACAGAAACAGATTCACTCCCCTATCCTCCACTAGAAGGAAGGTACTGATGTGAATAAAGAAGAGTGGAGAAGATGTGCCTTTTGTTCTAGGAGGGATCCCAATAAGTATTGCAAGTTTCACCATGATAAAGGCCATGATACTGAAGACTACATGCACCTCAAAGAAAAGATAGAGAAGTTAAGTCAGAAGGGAATACCTAGAATTACGAGGCATGTGAAGCGAGGTAATGATCATAGATGAGAGCCATCAAGAGAAGAGAGACATGACAATAGAGACAAGAGGGATGACCCCCTAAACAAAAAGAGAGGTAGGTAACTGGAGATATATATGTTATAATGGGGGGGAGGGGGGGAGATCTGGAGGCAACAGCTCAACTAAGAGGAAAAGAGCAGTTAAAGAAGTTTTCTCTATTGTAAAGAAGGGCAGCTCCCAAGCTCAGCCCTCGACCCATCCATCCAGTTGGTGTGACATCTCATTCTCGCAGAAGGATGAGCAGCACGTTATCCATCCACATAACGATGTCATTGTCATTCAAGTGTATGTCAATAACTACATGCTCAAGAGGATTATAGTGAATGATATGAGCTCTATCAACATGATAACTATGGATTACTTCATTAAAATGAAATTAAACTAGAAAGATATGGGACCTATAGCAACACCTTTGGTAGGGATTGGCAAAGATCATGTATAGCTTGAAGGGTCAATATGCTTAGAGGTCGAACTTGGAAATGAGGAGTTGACCAAAATAGTGACATCATAGTTCATGGTAGTTGATATAAACTTCCCCTACAATATTTTGTTTTTCCAACCTTACCTTTATGCCACTGAGGGCATAACTAGTACATACCATCTCACTCTAAAGATTCCAAGTATGAAGGGTCCAGTGGCATGCATGGTAAACCAAGAGACAGCCAGGTAGACCTATTTTAATGCACTCAAAGGGGTTTATCGAGCAGTACAGTTGGACCTGGAAGATCTACCCATAAGAAGAATTACATAGAAGCCAAATGAGAGGTAGAGAAGGTTGCAATCGGAAGAGGAGGAGTAGAAGTGGGAGGAAAGTACCCACCGATAAGACAGAGTGTTATAAGAATGCTGGAGGAAAATCCTAAAGCCTTTGCATGGTCTAAAGATGACCTAACAGGGGTCTATCCTAGTGTTATAGTACACAAATTAAACATTAATAGCTCAATCAAGCCTATAGCTCAGAGGAAGAGAAAGCATTCACCTAAAAAATAAATGGCTATAGTTGAAGAGGTGCAAAAGCTCTTAGTAGCAAGAGTGATTAGGGAGGTGCACTATCCTAAGTGGCTGGCTAATGTGGTCATGGTAAAGAATCCTAATGGTTCCTACCGTATATGTGTAAATTTTACAGACCTCAATAAGGCCTCTCCTAAGGACCCATACCCACTCCCAAGTATTGATCAATTGGTGGATTCAACAGCAGAACACGAACTTTACACCTTCTTGGATGCAAGGTCGAGATACCAACAAATCCATATGTGTTCGAGGATGAGGAAAAGACCTCTTTTATGATGGATCAGGGACTTATTGCTATAGAATGATGCCCATTGGCCTTAAAAATGTAGGGGTTACGTACCAGAGAATGGTGAATGCTATGTTTAGAGATCACAAAGGGAGAAAGGTCGAGGTCTTTGTAGATGATGTGATCGTTAAAAGTAAAAAGGCCGAAGACCATCCAGATAACCTCTAGGTGGTACTAAGGGTCCTACAAGCATACAATTTGAAGTTGAACCCTGAGAAAAGTGTACTTGAAGTCCTAGCAGGAAAGTTCTTGGGATATATGGTCTCCCAGAGGGGGAAAGAAACAAACCCTGAACAGATCAAGGCTATCATGGAGATGTAACCCCCAAAGAATATCACTGAGGTGCAAAGGTTGAATTGTAGGATTACAGCGTTGGGAAGATTTATATCTTATTCAGCTAGATGTTGTCATCCCTTCTTCAAAACCTTGAAGGGTTTGAAGGAGTTCAAATGGACAGAGGATTGCCATAAGTCCTTTGAATAATTAAAGAAGTTCTTAACCTCGCTCCATCTATTGAGTCACCCACTACCAGGGGAGGACCTCAATGCTTACCTATCCACTATTGAGGAGACTATTGCAACATTCTTGGTTAGGAAAGAGGTAGGAGATCAATTCCACATCTATTATGTAAGCATAGTCCTCTAAGATGCAGAGACAAGGTTTCCAAAGCTAGAGAAGCATGCGATGGCTCTATACATGTCTATACAGAAACTGAGGCATTACTTCGAAGCTCATACAATCATAGTAAGGATGGACTTACCACTAAGGAAGATACTTCAAAAGCTAGAAACCTCAGGCCAAGTATCAGAATGGGCAATTAAAATATGGGCCTTGGGAGTGTAGTTCGAACTTAGAAAGGTCATGAAGGCACAGATACTAGCTGAATTTATAGCGAGCTCACCCATGCAGATGATACACAACTTGCCCTAAAAGAAACATGGCAGATGTGGGTTGATGGGGTCGATTATGGCGAAGGAGTAGGGGTTGGCATAGTTATCAGAGGTCCTCATAATGTAGTTATACAGTATGTAATCTGATTGGAGTTTAATATCTCCAATAACAAGGTAGAGTATGAGGCATTATTGATTGGATTGAAGCTAGCCAAAGAGTTAGGGGTTGGGAACTCGACGATCTACAATGACTCACAGTTAGCAGTCAATCAGATACAGAGGAATTTCAAAGTGTGCAATGAGGATCTGGCTCCCTATGTGGATAAAGCCAAACAGCTAATACATGAGGGATGGAAAGTAGTACAAGTCCTGAGGTCTAAGATAGTTGAAGCTGACAGACTCGCTAAGGCAGCAGCTCAAGGGAATATGGAAGAATTGAAGAACATTCCCTTAGCCTTACAAAAATCTCCAACAACTCAAGGCGAGCTAGTGAACTCTATTAAATGGAAGGGGAGCTGGATAGAACCATTAGTTAGCTAGTTGTCAGAAGGGATACTCCCTCAGGACAAAAAAGAAGTTGAAAGAATTATCTTGAGAGATAAGATGTATAGTTGGTACATAGAAGACCTATATCGCAGGTCCCAAACTCATCCTTGGACGAGGTGTGTTACTATCAATCTGGGTGAATATGTGCTAAGGAAAATCCACGAGGGCATCTGTGGAGCCTATGAAGCCAGTACCACCTCGCTAGAAGGGTTCTATTGCATGAGTACTATTAGCCCACCATCAAGTCATATGTAGAGGACTTAGTAAAAAAATTTCCCAAGTGCCAAAAGTACGCGAATGTGCAGAGAATGCTAGCATCATCCCTCTCACCTATAGGAGCGACCTGGCCCTTCTACCAATGGAGCATGGACATATTAGGACCTTTCCCAACCTCAATCAAGTAGTGCAAGTTCCTCATAGTGGTAGTCGAGCATTTTTCTACATGGCCTGAGGCCGAGTCGATAGCTATTATCACTCATAATAGAGTTATTGATTTTGTTGATAAGTTTATTATAAGTAGGTTCGGGATCCCAAGGATCCTAATCACAGATAATGGCAAGCATTTTGACTCGACGTAGTTCAAATCCTTCTGTCAAGGCCTGGGAATCGATCTACGTTTTTCTTCAATGGCCCATCCACAAACTAGTGGGCAAACAGAACTCACCAATAGGACCTTGTTATGATGCTTGAAGAAGAGGCTAGATGACAAGAAGGGAAACTGGGTGGACAAGCTCAATAGCGTCCTATGGAGCTACAGAACCACACATCGCACGGCAACAGGAGAAACACACTTCTCACTTGTGTATGGAAGTGAGGTTGTGGTACCAGTGGAGATTGGACAACCCTTATTTAGAGTGGAGTCCCATGAGATGGTAGATCAAGCAGTGGAAAAGAGAGAAGATCTCGACTTGGCGAAAGAGCTGAGGGACCTTGCCTATGCTTGAAAAGCTACATACAAATAGAGAATAGCAAGGTACCATGACAAGAAAGTGAATCACAAGGTTTTCAAAATTGGAGACCTCGTCTTAAGGAAGGATGAGCTATCTAGGGGGAATGCAAGAGTTGGCAAGTTGTAACCCAATTAGGAAGGACCATATAAGGTCAATAAGGAATTGAGGCTATGAGCATATCAACTGGAAGACCAAAAGGGGAAGGTCCTACCTCATACTTGGAATGCAGATAATCTTAAGAAGTATTTTATTTAAGTTATTTCTTTATTGTTTCATATTTATGAAATAAACATTTTATTTGTTCCTTGTATTTATTATAAGTCCAAACAGATGATAAGGGTGCTAAGGGGGTGCTGACCTAGTCAGGATGTCTGGGTGCGCCTATTGATTTTGGCATCATGAACAAAAAAAGTTTTTCTTGAATGGTCAGTCCCTAAATTCAAATTTATTTTCCAACTATGAGAGCATGATCCAAAGGGTCGACCCATAAATGAGCGATCCCTACATCGCCCTGCGACAAACGATCCAAAGATTGTTACATGGTCATCTTTGAGAAATAACAATCTAGGGATCAACCCATAAATTAGTGATAAAAAGATCACACAAGAAGAAAAATAATAATACGACCCTGAGATCATCCTACAACAAGTGATCCATTGATCATCCTACATGGATCGCCCTATTGAATAAAGACTTCAAAAGTATCAGCGTAAATTGAGGCAAATAACTCGCGAATACGAGAATAAAAGGAGAAAAAGATGATATAAAGACAAAGATTTATTCATTAAAATAGTATGAAGTACAAAGGTAGGATGGGGATGGCTCCTGACATCTTCCCCTATATTATAAAGCAAAAGAAAAATTATACAAATGTGGGAAATTAGACTTAGGGGTCTTCAAGTTGCCCTATCTATTGATCTCTCGCAGGTCGCACTTTAGAAGGACCGGGAGCCTCTGTAAAGATGCTTTCCAAGGGTTCGATATCTACCAGAAAGGAAGCAGAGTTTCTGAACTATTTGGCTGCCACCTCAGCTATTTATTTACCAAAGGCAATTAACCTTGGTGCACTTTGGTTCTCGAGTCGGTCGATCTCTACCGCCTGGCGATTGGTCTCAGCAATCTGAGCAGCTAAGGCACTCTTAGTTGCCTTTAGCTATTACTTCATCTTTTTGAAGTCCTTCTTAAGGTTTTTCCTCTTCTTTTTCTCTTCATCTCTAGCCTCTTTACCCTTACGAGCTATCTTTTTGGAGGATTCCAACTCTTTTCTTTGAAGCTCAAAGGCAACCTTGGCTTCTGAGGCACTCTTTCGAAAGGAGGCCCTCTCTTTCTCTAAGGCCTCTCTCTCAGATTTTAGGCTCGCCGAGTTTTGAGCCAATGAAGTACTTTGAGCCAAAAGAAGCCCAACGCACTAACAAATAACAAAAACAATAAGATTGAAACACATAAAAAGAGAACGACAAAGGATGGAGGTAGGGGAAAAGAAGTTACCATCAGTGCTTTACTGCATCCTTTTACGTCCATTTCTTCATCTATCATGGATTCTAGACATTACAGATCGACTAGGGGGATGAGCGAATCCACCACCTTCTTGGCGATCTGGTGGTCTTCCACGCTAGCGCTCGGTCTAAAATTCTTTATGAGAATGCCAGCTAGGAGACCCCGAGAAGTTTGGGAGGAGCCTGCATCCACAACTTCATTCTCCAAAGGGTCGACCTCCTATCCAGGATGTTTTGATCGAGTTGGAGCATGAGAGACTAGTGCATTGTGTTCCCCTTCTCCCTCAGAAGAAATCACCATGATTGGGGCCAGGCCTCTAGTTACATCAATATTAGGATCTAGATGAGCCCCAGTTTGATCTTGCTATACAAGAGAGGGGTCTTGACCCTCAACTTGAGTAGAGGAAGGAAGGTTGGAGCACTCAGGTCATGCCCTCTGAGCTTCTTGAGCCTTTTGCTCCCCCATCTTTCTAAGGATAACTGACATATCTACAAAGAAAGAAAGGAGAAGGTCATTTATTATAATCAAGGAAAAAATATCACAAGGGAGAGAGATCGATACCCCCAGATGGATTGAGTCAACACCCTAATTTATCTACTACTTTCCCCGAGTACCAAGTCTCAACTAGGGACTTGCTATCATACTTCCCATTTACATTTACCCATTTAAGAATTAGCCTCAGATGATCTGCCTGAGTGCTCGATAAGGAAAGGAGGCATCTTCTATGGAGGATGGGGATGTCCTCATTCCAGTTTTTGGGTAGGGAGGTGAAGCTATCATGGTAAATAAAAAATGAATTTTACTTCTAAGCAGGCTTTAAAGATGAGGGAAACTCGAAGCATTTCTTATTTCCATGTGGTTACAAATGAAACTAGTCGATCCCTCTTCCTGGGACCACTCTATATAGGTGTTGCACAATGGACACTGACAATTGAAACCTCAGCTCGTAGGCCATCATCTACAGCCCTTTAAGAATCTTTCAGGAGTTGGGATAGACCTAGGAGATTGGTATATTATAGGTTTGAAGCCAAGCCTCATCTAAGTTGGAGAGGGGAAACCTTAACTCAGAGGTCAGGGTGTTATAATAGCACATTTGCCTTCCTGAAGGTGCAGAGATTGCCCTTTGTGATTTGGATGGGAGACCTATTATATAATCCTCTAGGAAGGAAAATTCTTCCCTTATTTACTTTAGGTTAGCGGGGGTCAATATAGTTTGTAGTGAGTCCACCCCAAGGGTCTTCTGTCTTATAAGGGCTCCCTTTTTTTACTGGGAGGTTACTTTCTTCCCTTTATTTGTTTTGGAAGGCTCGGCTGTTTGAACCTCTCCTTCAGGTTTGCTATCCTAGTCCAATCTGATCCACTAGGGGTCTATTTTAGGGAGATCTTCTTCTCCACTCTCATGTGGGACGATTACCCCTCCCACCTCTTGCTCAAGATGAGCTCCCTCACTCATTTTGATTCTTGTAATTTTCTGTAAGGGATTTTTAAGAAGGGGTTGTTCGGGGTTGGAGGTAACCTCTTCCCTGATATATTTAACACTGATTGATGGGCTTCATTTGGGGCTCAATCCATGCTCGAAAAAATGGGATACAGATCCTTCATGGTTCTGGTTGTCACTATGATCACTCATGATGTTCTTATGAAGAAAATAAAGGGAAAATGGGTAGAAAGGGAAATCAAAAGGTACAAATTACCTTAAGAATTGGATTCTGGAACATTCAACAGTGACCAGAAGAGTAAAAATGACCGAAAAATGGGTAACATCGGTGAGAGAGAATAAGGAAATAAGCAAATCTGGAAAAAGTATACAATGGAGGTTTATCCCTCTTATATAGGCGTGGAGGGGTAGAAGACGAAGCGTCATCTTTGTTACCGAGTCTGTTAAAGGATGACATGTGGTGGCTGAAGATAAGGCCAAGAAAATGAAAATGCGTCGAACTTTCTAGAGAGGCGCAGAATGACCAACACATGTATAACCCTAGGTGATGAGCGGGAAAATTCCCGCCTGATGGTTCGAATAAGCTAGAGCAAGGCATACCTCACTCCATGTGCTCGTCTTCCATTAAGGGGTCGGTCAAATTAAGTGTCCCTCAGTCTTTGACTAAGGTCTGTTAGGAGACATGTGATAACCTCTCCTTGAACCTGGATGGCCCCAAGCCACGTCAGTGGCCCGCGCTTGGCATGAGAGGTTGCACCCTCGACCTTGAACAAGGAAAATAGGTATTGATTATAGGAGAAGTGGTCGAACTCTCAACCTCAGATGAATGAAGAGAGCTCATCCCCACAGAAGCGGATAAGTATAACTAAGGGATAAAATCCTATTATCTCTCTCTTATCCCTAAAATCATGGAATGTTTATCTACTAGCCTAACTTGTAGGACTTGGAGACTATCTAACAGTATATAAACCAACCTAAATCACAGAAAATAGATTAATCACTCTAAACCCTAAAACTCTCTATGCTAAATCTCTCCACAACTGATTACTGACTTAAAAATCGAAGCGGCTGCTGAGAAGGTACTCCCGTAGTCTTTATTTGTCTTACAGATTGACTTTGGAGCTATTCTTTAAAACCCTAGCGTACTCAAAGACATCAGTTAGATTCATTTCCCAACAATAATAATAATTTTTGTTATATACGAATAACAATCTATATATATATATATATATATTGAACAAATCAAATAGTAGTATGTATCGCAAATATATGTGTGATAGAAAATACATGTATTATTATCTTATTCTGTATAAAGATGTCGATATTATTATTATTATACGGAATGTATTAAAAAATGAATTTACTAATAGAATTTCTTTTTTAATTTCAATCAATAGCCTCCAATGGATTTTTTTTTTAAAAAAAAAAAGAAGATAAATTGTTCTTTATTTATTTATTGACAAAAATTGTTGTATCTCAATAGTAAAGGAGGATATACATATGTTGGATTAGAGTAATTGGATTTGGAGTTGGTGAAGATGATTCATACTAGTTTTTTTTTTTTTTTTTAAAGATGTAAACTAGTAAACTATTAATCTAACTACTTAAAATCTTAATGAAAGATATACTTAGGTGAGGCAGATTGTGCAAAATCTAACTAGTTAACTATTATTTACATATTAATTATATAAAAGTAAACTATATAAAATATTAGGTACAGATTGTGCAAAAAAAAACTATAAATTAATATAATTTGACCACAACATACAATAAAAATATCACATGGTTATTTTTATTTTATTGAACACATTCAATTGTATCATTTAAAATTATCCATAAATAATATCAATAAGCATTAATGTAAAAATAAATAAATAAATTACTAAAATGTTGATAAACTAATGCAAGTGATGTTTGGTTGGTACATGGCATTTTTTGTGCTAGAGATCAAATGTGGTACGTAATTTTTGAAAACCAACAAATCCAATATAATATTAGTACCTATAATACTTCAAATACTAAAACAAATATACAAATATCAAAACCATACATGGTTATTTTTAGTTACTTTAAGTAGCTATATACCAAAAGTTTTATTCATATATGCAAAAAGTTCTACCTGTTATAATGTAAAGTCTACTCATTTCAAAATTGTGTCTATTTATAAAGGTTGTGTCAATTCTCACCAAAAATTGTGTCAATTCCTAGTTATCACAATAAATGCAAATGACATAAAATGACAATTGAAAAAAATCAATTTTTTATATTTTGTATGAATCAGTAGAGTCGTCATTAGTCGAATTATTTTAAAAGGTTTAACTGAAAACTTTTAAAGAAAATGGAATCAAAAGTTGCATGTACATGGTAAATTATTATGCGCTCGTGCTAATTTTTAACATATAAAATTGACCTCAAAAATATTTTTTCTTTTATTTTAAATTTGGTATGAATGTTATTATATAATCAAATAAAAATACAAAATGTGCTATGTTATTATACAAAATGTACTATATATTAATTCGTAATTACAAGAAGAATGAAATAAGAGAATTATAAAATTAGAAAACTCAAAAAGATCCAATCTAGTGCCATCTCTGACTTTGATCTATGGTTTTGATTTTGAGACTGCCAACAAAATAAATTTGAAGAAGAAATTATTTTGATGATATTAAATTAGATAAAATGAAATATAATTCAAAAATATATTTAATAAAAATAAATAAGATTTTTGTTGGGAATTCTAGCTTCTATTTCCATCCATTATGTAGGGAGCTCCAGTTGGTCAGAATTTGTTTTGTCGGTGATTTAGTCAAGATGTGTAAAGGGCCATTTTCCTCAATGCAACAATTGATGGAAGTGTTTCATCATTTTTCTCAAGTGTCGAGTCTTCAAGCTAATCTTGGTAAGTCTAGCGTAGATGAGAGTGTGAAGCAACAAATTCTTGTCATCACTTGTTTTTCTTTGGATGAACTTCCATTTAAATATGTTGGTCCCTACATCTCCCTCAAAGTGGTAAAAGAATGAATGTCAGTTTATAGTGGATAAAATTGTGAAGAAGATTATGGAGTTCGAGGCACTTGTCTTTGGTGGAACGTGCAAAATTGGTTAATACAGTGTTATTTATCATATCAAGTGTATTGGAGTTTGATATTTATTCTACCTCAAAGTATTGTCAAAGGCATTGAGAAAACTTATAGGAACTTCTTATGGGAGTAATTAGAAGTGAAATAAAAAATCCCTCTTATGGCATATGACAAGATGTGTCTCCTAAAAAAGTGGTGGCCTGGATTTTAAGCACTGTTCTGTTTGAAATAATGTGATTATTGGTCACTTTTTTGTGGGATGTGGCTCAAAAGAAGGATTGGTTATGGGTTCAATGGGTACATGGTATATATTTAAAGAATTCAAATATGAGTAATCATATCCCTCATATCGATGCTTCTTTGTATTAGAGGAAGGTCATGAGCTTGAGAGCATGTTTGGGAGCTGTTTACTTGAATGCTCAAGGAAATGGAGCTATTATGAGAGGTAAGTATAAAGTCAGTGTTGTGTATTTGTTTTTTCTTGGGGAAAGATAGAAGTTCATTTGGCTGCTATGGTTCGAAACAAATTTTTCTTGCCAAAATATTCAATATACTTGTGGTTTGTCACATCCCCTAACCAGATATATGACAATCCTAGGGTATGGGTAGGCTTAAAGCCACCAAATGCCCGTAAAACCCCGATTCTAAGTCTTAACCAAGATTAAGATATCAATTATAACATTAATATTGCACATATTAGAAATTACTAGATTTTTACAAAAAAATCCGGCGGAGTTTCGCTTAAAATTGGCATAAACTCCCTGAAACAAAAATGGAAGATAGCATCTCTAAAGTCATTTCTAAGTTAATGTCAATACATATGACCTATCCTAGGTCCTCGAAATATCATACCACACCACATCATATAACATATCAGATACAAATACAAGTCAAATTCTATCTTTATCGATACTACCGAGCATTCTAGATCATATTGTACAAATATATACATCATATAATGTATTTAGTATTTACATGCTTTTGCTAGAGAAATATGCAACCAAGAAGCTCAAGTATCTCTAAGCTAATCCTTGCCAACCCTAGCTCCTAAAATCATCAGAAATTAAAGATATGAGCTTTCATTATGCCATTCCTATGGAACAAGATATCAATATCATGTGTTAATAAAATATATAAGGCTGTAAAAAAGTAACGTAGGCTAGAAATATAATCAAATATCTCATATGTATAGAATTCAAATATATAATAGGACATCACTACGGGTGGTATACAAACGCCATCCTTATAGTGCCATAATAGGACAGTCACAAAAGTGCCATAAAACAGGCGAGGGAATCATGTCACCTCGAATACGTATACTAGGCCGAGCATACACGTAGAGTAAATAGCCCTCTCTAGGTAGGACACTGATAAATCTAACTATATCAGTTTAGTCACTTATGCACAAACCTAATAGTATAAACCCCCATTAATATAGGTGTTCTATCATATATATATTGCCAATGACAAATCAATAACTTGGTGGCTTAAATAACTTAGGTAACAATTTAGGTTCAAATCAATAGTTCAATGGTTCAACACAATGAAATGTGACATTGGGTAAATAATCTCAATGAGATTTAAGAAACATAATAATAAGATTAATAGACTAGAAATGTCAGATAACAAAATTTTTAGTTAGGTTGCCAAAATAATAACAAGTTGCGAATTTGGTAATTTTGCATTAACATAATACATAAATACACCTCTTATACCTCAATTTGATCAAATAATCATTCTAATCCTTAATCCTAACTTGTTGATCCTATCAACATAGGAACAAGCTTACTAAAATTTACTATATAATCGATGTTAAATTATTAAATTATTTTTAATTTGGTTAAAAATGTAATTCATAGATAAAAATTCTAATAATTAAATTAATTAATCTAATTAATATTTAAATGACTATACGTATCAAAATTTAGTTGATTAATGCGATAATTATTGATTTATTACCAGTTATTCCTCGATTATTCACTGGCATCGATTTTCAATAAAATTGATATCAACGGATCTGAAATAGAATAACCAACACAAATTTAATTTTTTGAAAAATTTTCCGCAACAATTCAATAGAAAATTAATAGAAAATTGTATCGATTATTACGTTAGAAAACTAGTAAATTAGAAATTGTATAGTTTAGGACAATATCAATAATTCATAAAAAAATTACTTTTATGAAAGCTTATAAAATAAGAAATACGATGGTATCAAAATCATTTTGAACAGAGGTCGAAGTTGCTCGAAAAAATTTGTTAAAGTTTATTAGTTTTTAGTTTTTTCCTCCCCATACATAGGCTATTCCTTTCTATTAAGAGAATGAGATTTCTCTTCTTTCTTAACATATATATCAAGAGAAAAAGCTGCTGACTCATTTCATTTTCATTTCTTTTTTTTCTTCAATTGCATGCACATGCACACACATGTGCACCACTTCCTTCCTCTTTTCATTATTATTCACACAAACAAGCACTTACCTTCTTTTTCATCTTATTATAATTATTATGTTAACTTAATTTTATATATTAACTTTAATTATAATTTCACTTAATTAATTCTTAAAATTTTACTAAAGTAATTTATTATACTATTTAATTTAACTATCGAAAATTTTATCGATCGAGATATATTTTTTCTTATACATCGCTAACAACTTAAGAAATTTAAGATATCAAAATTTAGGGTATTGCATGGTTAATGTGAAGGGTGAATATAACGAGCCGCGCAACAGAAGCATAAATGTGGAAAGACCGAATCCCCTTAGGGAATAGGAAGATTCAAATTTCAGTTTTCAAAACTTTTTCAAAAACTAAACTTTGTTAAAACTCTTTTAATAAAACTAGGTTAGACAATATTTCAAACTCTTTGAAACTTTGCCTTATCTAAGGTTTGAGTAAAATCATTTTGTCAAAACTCTTTTAACAAAATAATTAGAAATTTTCAAACACTTTGAAAATCAACTCTATGTCAAAACTCTTTTGACATAAAGGTTTTATTCATTTATCAAACTCTTTGATAAATGCCTAAACCAATGAAAAGACTCATTACTTTAACCATGGATAATCTCACCAATTGTGTGCAAAACATAAGTTGAAAAAAGAAAGGTTTGAAGTGAAAATACCTCTCGTCCTCCTTTGTTAAGCTCCTTAAGTGTGAAGCCTCTAGCTTGAGACATACCTAGCTTTTCCTATAGGCTTGTTCTCTAATACTCTTCAAGAAGCTTGAATCTTATCTCTTTGGTTACCCAAATATTTGATCCTTGCTCCTTTACTTGAGAACTTGAGATTTGAGGAATGACGTTGGACTTGAAAGCTTCTCCACACTCCTTTCTCAAAGGTAAATTGAAGAAGATTTTGTGTTTGAAGAACTCTTCTTCAAAATAAACTTTCTCTCACAATTTGGTGTGGATTTGAAGCTTTCTCTCTCTAACTCTTTGGAGAAGATGACGAATAGTATATCCATCTCTTCCATTTGCTTGAGTGTGAGAGTGAGTGTTAGGCAAAAAAAAAAAGATGATACATCCCTGTTTATACCCATAACTTCTCCAACTACTTTTCCTTAAATTAAGGAAACATGTTTGAAAGTAATGGTTACTTGTTCTAGTTGATATTTGACTAAATGATTAGTCAATTAGTCAACTAGATTAATTATATAATTAGTAGAAATAATTTTTAAATCTTAATTAACCACATCTCATGTGGATTAAGCTAACATCTCATGTTAAGCTTAATTAATTTATTGTTTGTCCAAAACTATTTCAATTAGTTATACCCATTTGTATCTCATACAAACTAAGACATAATTGAAATTTTTCTTTTTGTGAATTAAACATCAAGACATGCTAATATCTTTGTAAATTTAATTACATGTTCAATCCTATCATCATTAACAATTAATTAAACTCTTTAATTAATCATTAATATGATACATACAAGATAATGAGAATCACCATTTGGTATGTGACGTACTAGGTTCATGTTCTAATTAGCAATGAGATAAAGAAAACTCTTTTCTTCCCACCAAGTGTGTTAACCTAATTAGCAATGTGCTTGGGATGAGGTTTGTAAGAAGAAGAAAGAGGGTGGTCTTGGTCAGGAAGATGTAGCAGTTTGGAACAAAGTTGTTGTGATGAAATAAATTTGGGACCTTATTTTTATTATTGCCTCTCTCTCTCTCTCTCTCTCTCTCTGGGCTTAATGGATTACTAAAAAAAAAGCAAAAGCAATTAAGCTTTGGGGGGATCACTACAAAAAAACAGTTAAATAGTGACGGAAAATAGTGACGG
>CAOJBK011995096.1:0-14654 GCA_948294925.1 Codiaeum variegatum
AGACTTATGGAACATATATATGTAATGCACTAAAATGAAAACATTCATTAAACGAAAACATATATATATTAAAGCCAACGTGGATTATGATTACAAATAATTACAAATGTACAAGCTCTAGGGCATATAACCCTAACAGTAACTGTGGTCCAAACTACTTCTTCGTTATGTGAATGGTCATGCAAATAATCATTAAATGTTTAATAGGTTAAAGATAACCAACGTTAAGAGGAACAATATCCTCTGACTCATCAAATTATTCTGTTCAAGATTTGTTTTCATGATTAAAGTAAGTCAAAGCAAGCGAATCCTTATCTACTGTGTCATTATCTTTATAGGATGGCTCAGAAGCTACAGATTTCCCCTTTTTGATATCAAAATGCCTAGATGAACTATCAGGCTCTAAGACTTCAATTTTTTTAGAATCTATTGAAAGATGAGCATTGATGCATAATACCCAAATCACTAGACGAGTTTGGCGCGTCATTTTCATAAAACATATCATAAGATTCCACATTATCATTAGGAGCAATAGAAGCAAAAGCACTAAAAGCATTAGATAAATGAAATGTGGTTTACTCTTTCTAGGAGTCCATCGAGTTATTGGCTTGACAGTGGATTTGGCATTCTTAGGCATCCTCTGTACAGTTTCAAGCCCCTCATTGGATCCTACATTACACTTGCACTCATTAGCCATATGCCCAATCAAAAATAAGTAACACAAAATGCTAGATGTCTTCTATAAAGCACATCAATCCATAAAGATTGTGAACAGGTATTGACAAACAATGTATCATGAATTTTACCTGAAAGATCCAAATATACCAACACCCTAGTAAAGTGATTGAATTTCCAATGTAAGGTTTAATTGTCAATTTATATAGGGACCTTATTCCTTTGGCAATATCTATCAACATCTTTAAATGCCAAAACTCCCAAGGGAGCTTATACAATCTCACCCACACTTGAGTTGTGGAGGATTTCTTTGCATCTAGGTCAAAACCAACATCCTAAGAACACAATCTAAAGACATTAGGCTTCAAAGACAAAGTCTCTTCACTCTAAACTTACTTTTGATCACTCTCACATTGGAGAAAAATAGGAAAGTAGCCTTTTCCTAATGAAAATAATTTTCAATAGAAATCTAAATTCCAAATTTTAGGTAAATGTTGCTTTAAATTAGTATGTTTCCAAGGTTTATTGCCTTTCATCAATATCAATCTATCAAATAAAGAGTAATTGCAAGATTTACGATATCTATAATATACCTTTTACTTGACCATGGTGGAAATGAGACTCCCCAAAATCCTCCATTTTAGTATTAGAATTATTAAGCATAACGTTGGGATTTTGGGCAACCTTAATATAGGATCTACAAGGCAGAGAAAAACTCCTACAGAAGCCTCTGAAATAGTCGAATTTGCATCAGGAGTTTGAGCGCCTGATTCCTATGGGGCTCCACATTATAAATGGCTGCAAATTATTATGGACAGGTTTTTGGAAAAAATTTCAAAATAAGATGGACACTCTTTTTCTATGGTGGTAAGTTTGGTGATGATTAAATTGATTTTAACTAGCTCTTTCCCTCATTATTTTTCCACTTATAAATGGCCAAAGAGTCTATTGCTAATTATGTAAAGAGGAATTGGGAATTTCATATGGACTAGGTTTATTGAAGCATACAGAGTTGTAACTATCCCCCAGCATTGTTGTTATACATCTATTAAAATGTGGGTTAGGAATTTAAAAGTCTAGAACATACAAATAAAGTTATTCTTAGGAATGAGCATGGGATTTAATTGATAACATTGTTTCTAATCTGGCACCGATTTTTTACAACAAGATGTATGCTCAAAACCACCTATTTTAATTCTTCTATTTGGTTGTCTCTCAAGGTTGTATGTTTTTCATTATGTTGTCATGTAAAGTGGTTTATTGGTGAATAATCTAATATGAATTTCTAGAATCGTGAATGGATTATTCCATTTATTATTAATCAATTAAACGTTCTAGTAAAGAATCAAGGTTAACTACCAGGTCTATTTGTCTATTTTCATTCAATTTTTTCTATCGATTTGCTTCGCTTATAAATTTATTTACCAATTCTCATGGAATTACAGGAGGTTATTGATGTGCCTCTAAGTCCACAACAAGTTGGTGACCTTTTCTCCTCACTTGCATTCTAGGTCCATAACTCACAATAGGAATAAAGTCTCCAATCAATTCCTTAGTCTTTTCAATTTTTTTCTGAACCTTAAGAAAAATTAACATGTTCTTTCTTGTAAAAACCTCAAACTCATTCTTGCAACCCTAGTCATTAGTTGATTTCTAATCACCTCTAACATATATATAATTGGTCTTATTCTAATATCTAGTATGTACTTATTGAAACACTCATAGAGATTATTCAAAAATATGTCACACTTACTTTGAGGATCAAAATGTGCTCTTGACCAATGCTGGCAAGGCATGTCCCTCATCCATGCCTTATAATTTGTGCTCTTGTTTTCCTCTTCTTCAAGGCATTTCTCAAGTCATGGTAAGTTGCCTACCCTTGCACATGCCCATAGCAGATCTTTGAACTCTTTTTTTTTAAAGTGTGTTCTCATATTAGTCCACATATGCCTTACACACCATTTGTTCTCAAAGTGAGGGAACAACTCTGTAATAGCATTCATCAAGCCCTACAAAATAATTTGAAAAATTAAATTTAGATTGATAAAATTGATGTAGTTAGTTACATACAGTAAAATACAGTTTAAAAAGTGAGTGGAATACCTTTAGTCTATAAATCATAAAGGTCCATTGACTTTAATAATGCAAACTAAGATATTCCTTTAGAATTTTTAAAAACCACTCCTAATAAGCTTGATTCTCTTTCTTCACCACAACAAAGGAAATAGGATAAATGCAGTCATTAGGGTCTATGCCCATAACACTTAAAAGCTGACACACATATGTCCCTTTTAACCAACAGCCATTTAAACATATTATCCTACTATAGCCACTCTTAAACCCATTCTCCAATGCCTAAAAACACAAGTTCATGCCATCAAACTCTCCCTTTTCTTTCTTAAATTCTACTGTAGAACAAGGGTTACTTAATAGAATCTCTAACTTATATAAATGAAGTGGGCATTATGAGAAGCCTCATCACCATTAGTCTTTTCTAATGCAAATGCCCTACACCTCCAAGCATTCATCCTACCAATTGTGTATTTCGACTTATATTTAACCCTAGCTATTCACTGATAAGCCAATTAGGATTCTCTCTAATCTCATCAATGTAATAGTTATCTAACCACTTTTAAGTCAAATGAAAGTTTTTATATACCTTAGGACAAGTATGCTTCAAGTTTCAGATCTTAATTTGAAAGGTTAGATCATCATGGCTTTTCCTATCAACTAAGGTGGCATACACAAACCATTTGCAATGTTTGTTATAGCAAATGGCATGAACCCTTATCAAGTCATTTTTCTTAAAACAAGTTTGGTACCTTAACACAATCCCATTCATCCTAATGGCCTCTTTCAATTCATGTCTACTCTTAAACTACATTCCAAAATCAAGTGTTAGGAACTCAATATCTGAACACCCATCAAACTCAAGAAACTTTTCACTCCCTTCTTCATCAAATTTAGTCTGAGTATGCAATTCATCACTAGGTGCATACTCAGACTCAACACCATCATCAATATCATTATTGTAGTCCTCAGTTTATTAATTAACTGCATAACCACTTCCCACAAGCCTCCCTCCTACTTTCCTACTTGATCTTGCATAAGCTCTTGAAGGATTCTTTTTATGACCCTCAATATGTTCCCTAAGATCGTCATCCATATACTCAATATCCCATTCTAGATCTATAAAATCATCCACAGCTGACTATTGAGTATGTTGTTGTACACTTAGTTCAGTATGCACTGGAAATGACTGTGTATTCTACATAATTTCATTAGCTAAGTCAGCAGAATCATTTTGAATAAGTTCTTCTACTTCATTTTGATTAGGTACCTCTGGCACTAAAATCTCACTAGGTTCTTCACACTCATATAAGTTCAAATCCCGGTATGTTAAGTCATTTATTGGTAGTTCATCCTCATGAGAAATAAATTTTTGTTGTTGCATTCCAGGTTCTGCTTCATCATTGAGCATATGAGAACCATTGAACCATTCATGTTAGTATCTACTTCTTTTGTCTCATCTGCAATGCATTTAGCTTTACTCTTCTTCTTATTAAACATGTGATATCTCATATTCATATCTATTGCCAACTCAACAGTATACTTATTAATCATATTTTACCATTTCTGTATTTCTTGTGTATGTCTCCTTTCTTCATCACTATAACTACCTAACTCAAACAACCCATAAAAATCATAGGAATCTTTGAGATGTTCCACTAAACCATTCCATCTAGATTCCTTGTTTCCCTATCAGCCACTGCATTACTAGGAATGGTGTTAATGAAATCACATTCTGAATCATCAATAACTCCGCGACAGTCTACTTCATCATCATTAATCTCATTCATTGTATTCCTGCCACCACATTTCTGATGATCTACCCTAGCATCAATTCCCTCATCACCTTAAGCCACATTCATGTTGCCTTCTTTGCTTGGACTGACAGTCTCTCTTTCTAGTTAGAAATGCCATTAAGTGTACCAGGAACTACAAGATCACCAAAAACTTCAAGCTACTCAGGATGCTCAATATATATATATATATATATATTCCAAGGTCCTCCCTTGTAAGACTAAGAAGCCACTCATCTAGTCCATTTTTACGTGGATGCAATCTCATATCTCATCAAGAGACAACCACCATTACTTGCATACATCATGAACACCAAGTTCGTGAAGCACTCTGTCAATTATTCTGCTTTTGAAGGTAGAAGTAGAGCAACAATATAGCTTATTGACTTTACCATTCTCGTACTCATCGGGACCAATCCTCCCATTGTAGTTAATTATCAAATTAAATAGACCATCAAGATCTGTAAAAGCATTTCATAAATTTAGATTACTTGTAGAAAATCTAATTTACTAACTACCGTTCACTTTCAATGCCAAGCATATGCAATGTTCATTTACTGTCAATTTTTCAATCAGACAGGAACACAAATAAAAACCTAAGCTAAAGAAATTTATTACTCAAACATAATAACCCAACTACCATTTTCGTTTATCATCAATACAAAACCACAACAGGTATTTACTTCAACTTCAATAATGCAAACACATTTTCATATTTATATGCATACAAATAGACATTAGCATTTAGGAATTCTGTTTGTACCCATCGATTAAGTTTGAGATTCTCTCTTTCTCAGTACCTTTCTCTTCCTTTTCATAGATTTCTTTGACTTTGAAGCTGGCGACTTCATTTTCATATGGCTAAAAAGGGAATGCTTGTTTTTGGGCACCAAAATTTCCTACCCAAGCTATGAGTAACTAGACCTCTTTATCTCTCTCTTCGCTCTCTCATCTATGAAGATGTATAAGAGAAGCAATTTGGCAGTTGAAATAACAATTTCCCTTAGCTAGGGTTAGTAGAAAACTAAAATAGGGAAGAAGCTTGGCACGTGCTTTTTATTTTCCTCTCAACTCCCTTGATCCAGTGTGTCATTTTATTAAATTTTTTACTAGTTGAGTTGGAGGCCATATGGCGAGATAATGGTTGGATTGGATGGAAGTTGGATTTTGGAGTTTTTCGTTACATATTGAATTGTTAGTGGGTCTTCTAAGGTAATTTTTTAAAGAGGGGTCGCTATGTGCATGACTTAATAAGTGAGAGACTTATTGTATAATTTAAAAAGAAAAAAACAATAACAAGATTTTTCTGTATAATAAACAGAAAAAACAAATTATATTTTATTTATTAGTAAAAGTACTTTAGGTTAACTATTAAAAAATTACCACTAATTACATTTAAGTTATATAAACATTTTCAAGGCTAATGTTTGTCATCTTGCTAGCCATTTGCTTGTTGGTAGGATCATATACCATTCTTGTTTTTTTCTTTATTATATTTCTCCTATTTCTTTAAGATTTTATTAAGCATTTAGGTTTTGATGTAACTCGACCGAACTTGTGCAACACCAAATAAATAATTTCTGAAATATATTCCACTAAATAATTAAATCATACATTTTCAGCCGTTAAATTATTTTTTTCATTCATTAATGAATTGTTCTTGCAATAAGTCAACATAGATACTAAACAAGTCAACTATTTATTTCAAGATTCTAAAAACTTTTAATTAACTTATCAACTTTTTTTTTTGAGAAATACTTATCAACAATTTAATTACCAATATGATTGGAAGGCATTTCCTTTAACATTTCCGGAAATCCTTCTAAAACAGAAAAAAAAAATTATTTTTTATTTTAAGAATAAATATGGATAAATAATTAATGAATATGCTCTATCATGTACTTGAATGAGAATATTATACTTAGAGATAACATATTATGTGCTAGAACATTTGTATTTTCTTGGGTTGTAATATGCCTGAGATGAGATGCATGTATCTCTCAACTTAGAAATAAAAACCAAGTGTTTGTTTGCATTTTAGCTATTGTTGTTGCATCTGAAAACTGGAAGATCCAAATATAATATCAAAGAATGATCTTTTTTAAAGCACGATTCTTTTAATTAAGAGATGATTCTATCATGAGTTAAGGATGATCTTCTAGGGAGGTTCTCAATAGATGATCTTTACTATCTTGGAAGGAAAAACATCAAAAGGTCCAAGCTTTGTAATCAGGAGACCACTCTAATACTTAAATCAATAATAAAAAAAAAAAAGCAATATGAAGAGTATGTGAGAGTAAAAAAAAATGAGATTTGATACTTGAGATTGGAAATTTGTGACTCTTGTGTTGCTGACTGATAAACTCTGAGTAAGAAGTGGAAATTTTTAAAGAAAGTCCCTTCTGAAGACATCTTCCTACTTTATGGGATCTTTGTAGGAAACATAAATAGAGTCTAAACATTTTTCTCTAACAATTTAGGAGATTCAATTTAAGTAGGGATCTTATTCTAGGAGGAACATCCTTATCTGGGATGATCCTTGTAGGTTAACTCATTCAGTTCTTGACATCATAATCGGTAGCTTGCTTAAGAGCTAGAGTTTTTGCTAGAAAAATAGACCTACAAATTAATTTCAAGGATGACACAAAGATGAATTCCCCCCCTCTAGTCACAATACATAAATGCAAGAGATGTTGCTTTTGACTTAATGTCAAAAGTCGCATCAAACTAAATTTCAAGTGACCTTTGGAAAGCGTGAGCCATTTTTGAACTAAGATTGGTCTATTCATGGATGAACTGAAGGCCTCATGTGCCACTCAATACAATAATTGATTAGTTTTAAGATTGTATGGAGTGATAATATATTATTATGGACTACAATTACACAAATTACAACAACAGTAAATTAAATACTGTAATTAAAAATAGTTACAGAATTACAACAATTTAATAATTACAATGGAAATAACAACTGAAACAGCCAAATATAATTTCAGTATGAATTGAAATTGAATACAGCAATAGAACACTAAAAATAAAATGAAGAAAAAAACTGAAACAAATTCAATTTGTATAAACCTCCTTTAATTTTTACAGGAAAATTTGTTAACGATCCAATTATTATTAATAAGAAAACAATTAGATGAAAAACTGCAAGAAATTATTAGTTCAAGTATAAAACAGAATAATGTAGTGAATAGAAACAAATACGTCAAAAAGAAGGAAACTTGAAGCCTGATACAATTAGTTTTCTTAAAACATATTCACCACCTATTATCATTGTAAGTTTGATCAGTGTCTGTTTCCCAAGATACAATGAGTTTGAATTCCTTTGCTCAACAATAGCAAGGAGTTCCAACAAACTTTCGCAACATATGAACTCAAATAGATATGAATTTGAAAGGAAAATAAGTGCAAAAAATATCTATGATTTTCTGTGATTTTGATGTGTTGTTCATGATTTCCAAAGTGGATGAAGCCACCAATTTATAGCCAATGGGAGAATTTAAGAGTTTCAAGAAATTAAATTTCAATTTAATTTCTGATAACTCTCAAAACTGTCACATAATGACAAGAGTTACACACTTAAATCTGGAATTTCAATTATATAACTAGCAGAAACAGTAAGGCGCATAGGCAAAAAACCCATCCACACAGCCCGTGCAAAACCCTTTCTGCCAGGTTCAGATTTCTGTATCTTTGCAATTTTCAGTCCAGTAACATGCACAGGCCAAATAATATCCGCACAGACCCGTGCACTACCCCGTGTGAGTTTCTATTTCCCATGCACTAATCTTACAAACTGTCCAGAGATCCACATAGGTCGGAAACCATTTCCGCACAACCCGTGCATAACGGTTTCTGCCCCTTGCAGATTTTTGTTTTCCATTCTTAGAATTTGTAATCCTTCCAAAGATTCGCAAGGATCTGAGCCTCATCCGCATGGCCGGTGCAAAACGCTTTTTACCCCGTGCGGATTTATGTTTCTCACCATTTTGGCCATGTCAAATATGTAACTTTATGAGATAATTTCTCATTCAATAGACCATCATTTTGAGTGTATAATATATCATTTCGAAGCTCTCATGATATAGATTTTGAAACATCTAATACCTCCCACTTTTACCAAGTGGGTACCACTCAAAATGCAATTGAAAATAGCAAATAATCATGTTATTTTTCAACAATTCCCTACATTAATGAAAATTGGCAGTAAAACAAAATCGCTTAATTTTGACACCAAAAATATTTTGACTGGATTGAGTTCATCAAATCGAAACCTGCATAGGATATGTAGGTGTTACCCATTAAACCTTCCTTTGTGAAATATATTTACTTTACTGGCTGATCATTAAACATGATGTTCTTAAAATATTCTATCATTCATGTAAACGATGAAATATTACACACAAGGTTCTTTTTTAACCTTGTTTAGTTCTCATGGTTATGTTCATTTTGGTTCTAAACATCTGCCTTGTTCTACAAGTTATGCCCTAAATAATTCCCTTTGAAGTGGCCCTAGTTCTCTCTCACATAGGTGATTTCTTACAAATCATTAAGAACATAGCTCAACCTCATCTTTACGACATCATTGTTTCATCATAGTGAACTAACTAGGTGTCTTATAAGTAGGTTATCCTTTTGAACCTAAATCTTAGGATCTCCAGTCAACTAGGTTGAGTTTCCTTTGTAATAACCTTTTAACTAATGAGCATTAGTCTCATTCCCCTTGATGACTTCTCTACTAATTCTCTGTTTAACCCTTTGGTTAATGGATCTATTATGTTATCCTTTGACTTTACATAGTTAATGGAAATAACTCTAGTAGAGATTATTTGTCTAATGTTATTATGTCTACGATGAATGTGTCTAGACTTAACATCGTACATGTTGTTCTGTGCCCTTCCAATAGTAGATTGACTATCATAATTTATGCTTATTGTTGGCATAGGCTTTGGCCATTTTGGGATACCTTCTAGGAAATTTTGAAGCCATTTTTCTTCTTTTCCACATTTGTCTAAAGCAATGAATTCTGATTCCATTACAGAACTAGCGATTACGTTTGTTTAGAGGATTTTCATGACACAGCTGCACCAGCTAATGTAAACACATAGCCACTAGTAGACTTAGAGTCTTTCATATTTGAGATCCAATTAGTATCAGAATATCCTTCTAATAGTGCTAGTTCTCCAGTATAGTGTAGCCCATAATTATGAGTGTATCATAGATACCTAAGTACTCTTACAATATCTTTCTAGTGATCCACACCCGAATTACTCATATATCTACTGAGTTTGCTTATTATATAGGCTAAGTCTGGTCTTGTACAACTGGTTAAGTACATTATACTTCCTATAACTCTAGCATACTCCACTTGAGAAATGCCTTCTCCTCTATTCTTTTATAGATGCATGCTCGTATCTAGAGGTGTTCTTGATACGGTTATATCATCTTTGCTAAATTTATCTAGAATTATATCTACATAATGAGCTTGACTCAAAATTATTCATTTTGAAGTCATTGAGACCTTAATTCCCAAAATGACATCAGCAAGAACAATGTCTTTCATGTCAAATTTGGACTTCAACAAATACTTGGTAGATTTAATCATGTGCTCCTCACTTCCGACAATAAGCATGTAATCAAAGTAAAGACATAAAATGACATAGCCATTTTCTGTCTCCTTGACATAAACACATTTGTCACATTCGTTGATTTTGAAACCACTTGTGATCATCGTATGATCAAACTTTTCATGCCATTGTTTTGAGGCTTGTTTCAAGCCATACAAAGACTTCACTAACTTATAGACATTCTCTTTTTATCCAGTGACAATAAAGTCTTCAAATTATTCCATGTAGATTTCTTCATTCAAATCTCTATTTGGGAAAGCCATTTGATGTATTTCAAGATTGCACAAAGCTGCAATGGCAATTATCATTTGAATGGAGTTTATTCTCATCACAAGAGAATAAGTGTCAAAGTAGTCTAAGCTTTCCTTTTGTCTGTAACCTTTGATTACATGTCTAGCCTTGTACTTATCAATTGTTCCATCTGCTTTCATTTTCCTATTGAAAATCCATTTATACCCTAACAGTTTACAACCTAGAGGAAGGTCTACTAACTCTTAGGTATGGTTTTGTAAGTTGGATTCAACTTCACTGTTTATGGTCTCTTTCCAAAGAAGGCCTTCAGATGAAGTTACAGCTTCCTTGAAGCTTTGAGGTTCACTTTTGAGTATATAAGTCAAATAATTTATACCAATGATTTTTCAACTCTTTCCCTTTTAATACATCTAACCTCAACCTCTTGTTTATCTTCATCATGTGTTTCTCCTTCTAATGCATCTTTTTGATCTTCATCTATACTATTTTCAACAATAGTTTCATGAGATCATTTTACGCATTAGAATTGCATGGAAACACGTTCTTAAAGAATGATGCATTCCTTGACTTTATTATCATGTTCTTGTGAATATCTAGGACTTTAGACTCATGCACAAGAAACTAATATGCACTATTATTTTGTGCATAACCAATGAAAACACAATCAATATTTTTCGATCCAATCTTTACCTTCTTTAGTGGTGGTATAGCTATTTTAGCTAAACACCCCTACACTCGTAGGTATTTGTAAGAAGGAACTCTATTTTTTCATAACTCATATAGAGTTCTTTCTTCTTTCTTTCTGGGTATCTTATTTAAAAGATAATTTGCTTAAAACACAGCTTCACCTCACATATTTTGTGGTACACCATAACTTACTAGCATCACATTCATCATTTCTTTCGAAGTGTGATTCTTTTTTTATCAATCCCATTGGATTTAGGTAAATAAGGAGTTGTGATTTGATGTATGATTCCATTTTGCTCACAAAAAGTTTCAAATGGAACAATATACTCACCACCTCTATCACTCCTTAACTCTTTTATTTTCTTATTGAGTTGATTCTCAACTTCATTCTTATAGAGAATAAATTTCTCTATGGCTTCATCTTTACTTTTCATTAGATACACATGATAAATTATGTGCTATCATTAATGGAGGCGATGAAGTACTAGTTACCACTTCTTGTTTGAATTGATTTGAAATCACACACATCAGTATGAATCAAATCAAGTGGTGATGTAACTCTTTCAATCATTTAAAAAGATGACCTTATAAGTTTTGCCTCAACACAAGTCTCACACTTATGTTTTAAATCAATTTGGAAATTGGGAATGTGCTTCATGTTAATTAATATTCGTAAAGATTTAAAATTAACATGTCCTAATATACCATGTCATAGATTAGATAACTCAACCAAGTAAACAAAAGTACTAACTTTATTATTATTCAATTTTGGTTCGATAATTATTACATTAAGCTTAAAAAGTCCTTGACTCCTATACCCTTTTTCCCATATACATCCACTCTTAGACAAACAACCCTATCTGACTCAAATAACATCTTGAACCCATTCTTGTTTATAAGTGATACAGAAACCAAGTTCCTTTGGATCTCTGGTACATACAAAACTTTATTCAGAGTCAGCTCTTTGCCGGAGGTCATCTTCAGAATCACCCTTCCTTGACCTTCAATTTCGGAAGTGGCAGAGTTTCCCATAAACAACTTCTCTGCATTTCTCATGGCCTCAAATGAAGAGAACATTTCCTTGTTGGAGCACACATGCCTAGTAGCTCAAGTGTTAATCCACCATGACTTTGGATTAGAATTAAGCAGGTTGACTTCAGAAATCATGGCACAAAGGTTAATGTTTGAGACATCTTTAGCTATGCCTTTCATAACATTTGCCTCTCGATTTCTCTTTAGCAATCTACACTCTGAAGCCTTGTGACCCTTCTTGTCACAATTGTAGCATTTCCCTTAGAAATTGGCTTGCTTTTTAGAAATTCCTCCCTTAGGTCTCAACTTGGACATTTTGTTGGTCTTGTTGCTTTTCTAGCTTTGCCCATGTTCTACCACATTGGCTTGAGCCACAACAACAACACCTCTCCTTTTAGCCATTATGTTATCCTCCTCAATTCAAAATTTAACAATCAGCACCTCCGTGTTCATTTCCTTATGTTTGTGCTTCAAGTAGCTCTTGAAGTCTTTCTAAGTAGGGAGTAATTTCTCAATGATTGTTGTCACTTGGAAAGTTTCACTCAGTATCATTCCTTCAGCAAGGATTTCAAACATAATTATCTGTAACTCTTATACCAGACTCATTACAATCTTAGAGTCTATCATTTTATAGTCTAGGAACTGGCCTACAACAAATTTCTTAGTGTCGACATCCTCAGTCCTATATTTATGGTCTAAAGACTCCTATAATTCTTTGGTAGTTCTTTTCCCTATGTATACATTATACAAGGTGTTACAAAATCCATTCATCACATAATTTCTACATAAGAAATTAGAATGGTGCCAAGCATCAATTGCTATAGCAAATTGAACATTAGCTTACCCTTCTTTGGGCTTGGGAGCATCTTCCATCAAGAACCTTGCAAGGTTCAAGGTGGTCGGGTAGAAGAACATCTTTTGTTACCATCTCTTGAAATTTTGTCCGTTGAATTTCTTTGGCCTTTCCACATGATTAACCAAAATTAGCAAAGCTGTTGGTTCTTTCACTACAGAAGTGATAGCAGTAGCATTCACCACATAGGTGATAGAAGCAGTAGCCACAGAGGCATTCACCACATAAGTGTTAGAAGGGTTTTGTCCATTCAAATCAGTTTCCATTTCATTGAATCTGTTTTAAGATTATAACTCAATAGAGTAATTGATTAATTTTAAGATTGTATGGAATTATAATAGAATATTATGGGTAGTAATTATACAAATTACAGCAACAGTAAATTAAATCTTGTAATTAAAAAAAGTTATAGAAATTATAGCAATTTAATAATTACAATAGAAATAACAACTGAAACAGCCAAATATAATTTCAACTAGAATTGAAATTGAATACAGCAGAAGAAAACTAAAAATAAAATGAAGAATAAAATTGAAACAAATTCAGTTTGTATAAACCTCCTTTAATTTCTGCATAAAAATTTGTTAGTGATAATTGACAAATTATGCATTATTATATCCCATTTTCTTGACGATTTTGTGCTTTAAATTGAGTTTGATTTGTTTGTTCTAAGTGTTTTCAGTTGTTTTCAAGAAATTAATTGAAATCCAAGGTTAGGAAGCCAGTCAAGCTGGGCTTAGTGCCCCCCATGAAGGGTCTTTTGCCAGTTCAACTGGGCTTTATGCCTCATCTCTAGAGGACTTAGTGCCTCGTCTCATAAAGACACTACCCCCCTTGGAGGGACTTTGGCCAGTCAAGCTGGGCTTAGATGCCCCCCATGGGAGGGTCTTTCACCAATTCAACTAGGCTTCACCATGCCCCTCGTGGTAGGGTCTTTCGCCAGTTCTACTGGGCTTCGCCATGCCCCCCATGGGAGGGTTTTTCGCTAGTTCTACTGGGCTTTGCAGTGTTTGACCTAGTGGTTCATCTGCAACCTGTGCCTCCTTTGGAGGGTTTTCTGCCAGTTAATCTGGACTTATGTTTTTGCCAATCTTAAGAGCAAATATATTAGTATAAAGCATGTAGTCGTGAAATTGTATTTTGTTATTATTTATCAAAAATACAATTTTAAATGTTGTATGTTCCAAGTATGAGGGACTTCTCCACCCTCCATCGTTTGTAGCTTATAGGCAGCTGGAGCAATGGCTTGTGCTACCCTGAAGGGGCCTTCCCAGTTTGGGGCTAGCTTCCCCAGGCCTTTGCGTTTACCTGTGGCTTCTAGGCTTCGTAAGACAAGGTCTCCTGGTTTAAATGTTTTGCTTTTGACCCTTCGATTGAAGTAGTTGGCAACCCTATTTTTGTAGGTTGCTACTTTGATGCTTACTCTCTCTCTGAGTTCATCCAAGAGATTCAGGTCAAGTCTTCTTTGTTGCTCGTTGCTTTCCTCACTGTAGAAGTACACTCTGCCACTGGGTTTTCCAATATCCACTGGAAGGATAGCCTCGGCGCCAAATGTAAGGGCAAATGTGGTTTCACCTGTTGATTCCCTAGGTGTTGTTCTGTAAGCCCATAGGACATGGCATAGTTGTTCACCCCAGTTTCGGCCACAATCTTCCAATC